>MNCL01000174.1:0-297540 GCA_001932985.1 Proctacanthus coquilletti
TCAGCAAGGAGACGAATGCAAAAGAATAACATATGTAAAACTCTCTGTGGAACAAGAGAGCAATCTTGGCTCGGCGAGAATCACAAATGGGGCAATCGGGTCGGGAGCTATATCTATTAATATAAAGGCATTGAAAACCAAGACTCTTAAATATGTGGTTGAATTTTTCAGTAAGAGAATTGCAGTAATAAGTTAAAAATGTATAAACGATTTATTCATCTTTTATAGACTCGACAGTAGTTACTAAATCCCTCAGCGTTGGAAAACAAACTCCTAGTAAGTATTGAATGAAAATCAGCACACGATTAGTATGCAAAACATATTGGAATGGTACTTAAAGAAATAATTAAATATATTTTCTTTGTTCTTAAACTATACAAAGAAAAAATATACCTAACTTCTTAGGCATAAAAATAAAACAGACTTCTCTATAGAAAATAATAAAGTGTTTGAATTTTAAAATTTGTTTTTTGCAGAGGACGTTGTTCTAGGGCGCATTCTGTATAATGAACAATATTCTCAACCACAAGACATCACAGCTAAAATCAAGTATCCTGGTAGTCAAGATAAAAAGAAGAAGGTTACGTATGTGTTCCTTACCGTCTCACAGACGGTTGATAAATTTAATGAACCAACAATAACCGGGGGAGCTCTGAAATCAAATGAACTGGAAGTTCAATATAAGGTGGAGAAAACAAAAATGCTTAGCTATGAAGCCGTCTTCTACAGTAAGTAAAAATCAATGTAAAAATTTGAATTTTACATAATATGACTTGACTTATAATTCTTGCAGGCTCTGCTACCCGCGTTCAGCCATTTATTTTCACAGTAGCGGCATTCCTGCTCACTTTCCTCTGGAATAAGCTTTCTAAAGTATAAATGGGCAGCCCCATTTAATACAATCAAATTCAAGTTTATAAATAAATTGTAATAAATTATTAAAACGTTACTAACACAAAGCTTAGAATTTTCTTGGAATATTCCCTTCATTGAAAACATAAAAAAAACAATTGACTTTGAGTCCACCTTTGCGACAATACCCTACTTTCATGTGATAACTGCGTATCAATCGTTTAAATCACTGTCCTCATTATAAGCCTAAATCTTATCAATATTTTATCAGGACATTGTTTCAGACTAAAGTTCCACAATTTCTGATTTCATAACGTATCAAAAGACCTTATCGAAAAGTTGTTTTTACTTGGACTCTGATTGATCTGTTCATCGATCTGTTGCGGCACTAGCAACTATTGGCACATTTCTAAAAATAATTGTAATCACTTTTCCTGTGATAAGAAATCCGCAGACCAAATACTATCCAATGAAAAAATATCTGCTATCCACCTGTTGTGCTTTGTAACAAGCGGCGAATCACAGGTAATCATAAAATAAAGCTTTTATATAAAACTAAATCCTCTCAATTACAAACGAGGCACACCATATCGTTTTGTTAATTTGATAATTTATGAAATTTGAGCTCTGATTTTATTGTATAAACACTTAACGTGCTAGATAAATTCGATAAATTACTCTGAACTGAAACAGTAAATATCTTTTGAATCTTTCTTGATCAATTAGGATTTGAAGTAGACTCGAATAAATCATTTTACAGATATTTTAATAATAAAATTATTAATGTTTTCTTCTAGAAATAAACCTACAAATACTAAATTATTGAATCGAAAACTTTTAAAAACTGTCGGCTCTTCTAGATTGTTAACCAGAAAGAGCAATGTCTATTGTCTACGATTTTTTTTATCCACGTTCGTCGATGAAATGCAAAGTTACAAATAAAAAATAAAATGTAGAGTATAAATAAAAAAGGCGTTTCGGAAAATTGTCGGAGTCAAGTAGTAACATATTTTAAAAGTTTACAATCAAATTTCAAATTCGATCCGATGTCCTGGAGCTACATTAATATTATATCAAGTGCTCCTCATTTCCCACTGTAAGTATAAACGGATAAATTCTAGAGCCAAATTATTACAACAGTATTTAATTATAGTATACAAAATGTTATCAATTAATGCAATTTAAAAAAAACTGTTAAGGACGTGGCGTACCACGTCCAGAAATTAGGGACCCGTATTTATTTCAGTAATCATATTAACTACACTAGTAACCTCAATCGTCCTTAATACTTCGAGCGCGGGGCTTAAAAGTGAAAAGTGGTAAATGTAAACCTCAACTTCATTTTAGATTACCTTTCTAATGGTACCCCACACAATGGGTTATACGAAAAATGAAATAAAGTATTTGACCACGGAACCATATGGGAAGTGGTCATTGCCCTTTCGCTTTTTATTTAAACATATATTTAATCTGCGTAGAAGGGGTGCACAAAATTGTTCTAACATATGCTTCTATACACACTCTTTCCCTAAAACACAATGTTTACGCCTTGTAATGCTGCAGGTTTTTACGAAAATTCAGCATTCTGAAATATAGTGGTATTGATTTATAAAATTAAACTAATTGAGACATATTAATAATACAATAAATAATAAACATATGTATAAAAAAATTACTTGAAAACCAGGCAGTTATAATTCAGAACGTCATTATTATCTATTCCTATACTATGTTACTATTACTATTATTTAAAAAATATACTGTATTATTACCATACTGTGCACTTTCCTAAAAATAATGTAAAAAGGCCTATTCTTAGAAAAAACACTTTTCGATTTTATCTAATTTTTTGCTCTTCTTTGTGTTTTATTGCAAAATTGAAATAGTAAATTAATATGCATGTAAAAGTAATTTAAATATTAAAAATATATTTATACATATACATATAAATTCTAGTTGTAACAGCATTTTAAAAAATTTAAAAATTTTCAATTAATTACTACCTACAGTATAATAATCACATTTATATTGAATGCGTGTGTATATTTTGAATTTTATACCTTAGAATACAAAATAATCACAATTTTTCGCATTCTACGTAGAAGATATAATAATTTTGGATCAAATTGAAACCTTAAGGACCGGTTTTGTAGTATTAGTTTAAATCACATTCAATATAGTTTTTTATGAATTTGTTCCAGTAAACACGGAAGAAGATATACCTACCACATGTATATATTATACTATTATTACTAAATAAACATAAGCAATTATAGCATCGAAAGGAGTGGAAAATTAATTAATTCATTACCTGTTTGCAAAATAAAACACTTTAACTTTGAGTAAATACTTTTAATTTTACTTCTTTTCCAAAATATGTATTAATTTTTGTTAATTTGAATTCAATTTAAGCTAAAATATCTGATCACTTAAGCTTGTGCTTAATTCGTTAGAGATATAATTATGAGAAATGTTCGCTTAAGTCTATACGGCAAAACTTGCCACTCATTAAAATTTTCTCTTTTATTAATGAGTAGTACTATAAAATGTCTTAAAGAACCTTTCGATGTCGTTATAGCTTTCAAATGAAAAATAATATCTTTAAATTTTTCCTTTAACCTCTAACAAGGTTAGTTCAGGATCCTAAAATTTTGTTTATTTTAAAATGTTATAATACATTTGTACGTTTCATTGTCAGGCAAAACGATATTGCTGTGCTAATAGAACTACATCCATTTTCTAATGCACAGCATTAAAAGCACAGAGCAAGCTGCAAATTCTTCAAAATTCCATTATGGAGTTTCGACTAAGGCCCTGCTTTGATTTTCTGATAGTATATGGTCAAATCTAGTAGCATTTAAAATATTATCAAAGATTTCAGTTAAATTGAGTAAAAGTGTTTTTCTTATAACTTTTAAAAGTGTTTTTCTTATAACTTTAACAATTGTAGAAAGGTTTATTGTTTCAAAAGTTTGCTGCATAAAATACTATAAAAGTCAATTAATCGTTACTCGCATTGGAATATTAAATTTATACGATTATTACTCAAAATTATGATTCTAATTTAAAAAATATTGTATAAAATCGTTTATACCAAACTGATCACTTAATTTTCTATCCATATTCTGATTCCAGAAGCCTTGATTTTGAATACGAAATTCAAGATTGTAATTATTGAATTTTAAAATGAAGGTAATACCTTCTGAAATCATTAAATATGCTAATATAACAATGTATATATATAATTGAGAATTACAACAATCTAAAAGAGTTTTTATTTACGTAGAACTGTTTGACATTCACATTAGTTCAACAAGAATGTACAACATACTCAACAAATATTACTTATCTTTCCAAAATAATAAATGTAACAATATCCTAGATGACACTTTATAGGTATAAAAATTATGTTAATGATAAGTCAATCAAATTCCTTTTTCAGATTAGTGAATTTTGGTAGCTTTTCCTCTGCCCAAGGAATAAAAAAGAGTCGTTTATCTGCTAAAGCTTGTATTGGTGACTACACTAAATTTCTGTGTAACCACAGCAGCGTACCATACAGAAGTCAGATAAACCGATGTAAAACGGGCATTCCCATGAGTCCAATAAGCCTTTCTCTATAGATAGATAGGATATTTTTCTCGCAAAGATTTTCCAGCAGTCCAAGCGAACCGAAGTCCCCTAGACAGGCACCGTGAATAGAGCTGTTCACACCTGGGGACATATCAGCATCGATTTTTTCCCTCTCCTTCCACAAATGACCGCCAGATCCTTTAATACAAATGCACAATGCAATTTTTGCTTAATCGAATGCACAATAAATCGATCAGTGGGCGCTATTTGCGTCAAGGACCATGTATAAATGGGAACGCATGTAAATATACAAGAAACAATGTAAATAGCGGTATATTTCACTAAAATTAATTTTCCTCTAAATTTTTATTTATTTGTGCGTTGTTTTTTGTAAAAGCACAATCGTTTAATCGATTCGTTTAAAAATGCGCATCTTCTGCAGGTAGATTTCGATAATCTACTTATTGCGGAGATTTTTATATAAGGATTCCGATAAAATTTCATTATAAACATTTCGACAATGGCCTAAAGACACTAAAAATGCTATGAACGTTCTTGTATATCCTTAGTCTCAATATTGGTAAATATAGTTAGAATATGGGAATTAAGGAATCATAGTTTTACCCTTGTTATAGGGCTTTCAGATTTAAGAAAAAAATAACACGAATTATATCACAAAAATATTAAAACTGATATTATTTTTTATTATTATTATTTCAACACCCTGTGTTGAATGTCGCCCACTGCTATCACAAACGAGGATGGAGATGTTGTGCCTGCGTTCGATGTTAAGTGCGTTCAGAATAATTTCTCACATTTGTTATAATTTTCGTCATTCAAGATAACCAATGAAATGAATGTTTTTTTTTTGAGTTCAAAAACGTATTTCATTAACATTTTGTCTTGAATGCAGGTATTAATTTAAGCAACAGCCACTTTGTTTTCGGTTGCCTAATTACCCGAAGATTACAATTAAGTAATCAAATGTTTTAAATACTTAAAGAAGAATTATTTCGATTTAACTTCCAAATTCCTAATTATACCACCGAAAATTCTCAATTACCCCAAATATGGGGTAAATAGGACAAACTATAAGTTCGTTTCCTTTTTAAATTTTAATAAAGCAGTATTTGTTTAAGCTCTTTGATTTGTTTATCTTGCAAGAAGATTATTAAAATTTATGTTTCAAAAAGAGATGAAATTTGTGACTTTGTTTGATTGTTTTTGGATCTTTTATGTTAGGTGTTCCTAATTAATTACCCCAATCTCCCCTATGTTTGATATTCTTAAATCGACTTTTTCACCTTATTTGCCGGTTTAGATTTTATTCGAAATATTTTATATAAAAACAAAAGTACACTTTAAATGTTTGATTCTTTGCTGAATGAATTTTAATTTTAAAAGTTAAAGATTTGAAGTGCTTCTTTTTGAATTTATATGTTTATTTATTTTATGTTCACAACTGTTTTCTCGGAAAACACTTAGGAGGAGAAGTTTTATTCTTCCAAAAGAAGTACAGTAGTTAAGTAAAAAATCAAGGACAACGCTGATTGGCGCTTAAGCAATTACATCTGAAAGTTATTCTTATCTTTGAAATCCTATCCTTTGCTACACTTGAAGGAAGAATTTATGGAATATCGAAAGGATTGGGGGAGACGTTTCGAAGTCCTCTATGCCTTTATTCCTTCGGGATATTGAGAAATATTTAAAGGCCAAGGAGACGCTCTCTGTGGGGAATTCGCGGACAGTGTTTAAATTGAAATCGATACTTTGCACCAATATTCTCGTCTGACTGAAGTGGAGCTCGAAATTTAATTTCCTTTTTCCTACCCCGGCTGAAGAGGCCAATTTTTCTTTGTAACAAAATCAGACAGGTTCTATGATGACACAAACGACAAAAATTGTTATGTGGGACTTTCTACAGCCACCAATTTGTTAAGTTTATTTAGAGAAATATTACCTTGGTCAAATGGATGTTAATATCCAGCAACAGGTGCATACAAAACAAAGGCTTTCCCCACTTACCCGGCATGTCGTCGTCACAAGCATTCTCCATAGAACAAAATTAAGTTGCCATTTGGATCATATTTCATTCCATATTTTCCCGTCCATTTGTAGAGACATATTTTTTCGTAATGTCTCCTCCGATAGGCAGCAGGTGCTTCCAGGGTCGTCGCAATCCCTATAGGTATAGGTTTACAAACGAATACATAAGTATTCAATATTCCTAATCGTAATCAATTTTTGCATATAAGACTTTAAGACTTTTCTTTTCGGCTGATTTTTATATAACTCTGCTGACTCAAGGTTATCGTTACTGATTCTGATAACATTCATCAGATAGGTGAAACTTCCACAAACCTCTGACTAAAGAAGAAAAATTAATTAAAAAGTTCGGAAAAGGAAAACCTAGGTCGGTTTTAACTCCTACTATAAAATTAGAAATTTAATTATAAAACTCAGGATGAAGGAATCGGTTGGAAATAAATCAACAATTTTCTAAACTGGTTAAAACGAAAGTTTGCAAGTGTTTCGCAAATCTGCCTGTAATTAAATTAAAACAGGTTACCACGAAGCAAAAGACAATAATTTGAAAAAGTCGGGACTTTAAATCTTACAAAATAAAAAGAAGGGTGCTTCTCAAAACGCCGTAGAGATATTATATTATTAAAAACGTAATAATAGTTTACTTCGATTCCTCTTTCCAAATGTTGAAGAAAAATAAAAATATTGACGATAATGCTAAGAAGCATAATTACAAGTGATTGTATGTTGTTTTTTATGTTTATACAACTATTGTAGTCTAATTTAAAGTTATATTACTATTGAGACATTGCATAAAAATCGCAGTTGCTAACAATGGAAGAAATATTGTAATAATTGTTTTTGCTAAATCAAGTTTTAAAGAGGACCTCTTGTTTGAATTACATCCACTGTCAAATTGTTTTTAAGTATTTATATTTATTGAACTTCTATTGTGTAACTTTCTTGTAACTTTCTTTTATCGTTGTTATATTTGATGAGGTTCCCGTAAAGTATATTAATGGCTTGCAGATCTTATACACATATAACATATTCCTAGTTGTCATTGAAACTTATAAACCTTTAAATACAAATTTTTTTTATTCTCAACGAATACGTTTTATAAAGCCTTTCAAACTTTCCTGCAAACCAGTTCTTTAGAAAGGGACCTTTCGGTGCAGCAAGGAAAAAAGTACTATGCTTGGCTTAAGACCAAATATTTGCATACACTTTTTCAATGAAACTAATACCATGATCTATGTACATCTTTTAGTATCGGGTTCAGTCATTCTTTAGTAGAAATGTAGTTTCAATTTTATTAAGCACTTGGATAATCGCAGGGTTTTCACGCTGCATAGTTAACAAATTTGTTAATACTATTACCTTGCGCCTTGTAGCTATAAACGTTTTGCCATAAAATTATGGGACACAATGTTGTAATTCATGTCTGTTCTCTGTTAGTCTAGAATGTAGTATATACAAACCTGGACACACAAGGCCAAACTTTCTCTCAGTATTGTCATATAAAAGCACTATATAAAAGTCTATTCACTACGTGATTATACCACATCACACTTATAAAAAAATATTGTGAATATTTGTTTCAAGCGTGAAACTATTGGGGAAGTCCAGAAAAGGAAATGTTTACATTCAGTTTTAGTAATTCTTTACAGTACATGCTGTATAATGAATGTATCAATAAAATTTCATTACTTTTATATTACACTTTGACTGATCCATATTCTTTATGTATTTTTTGGGAGCCTTTTGGTGCGTATATAAAACTTTATAAACCGCAGACTAAAAGAACATGCAGAAATAATATTTACGAGTTCAATAATCCACCAAAAAGGATTCGATCAATTTTCGCATAAAAGTAAATTATCCAAGCATCCTCTCCAAGCATCCACTGTATTCCTGCTATGCTCACCGTCTTTATCGCCTTGAGATTTTCTGTGCTTCATTTAGCGCTTTTAGACGCAATACGGCAAAGGGCATGCCTAAAAGGACCATTGCCCTTGAACTTCCCTCCTATTCACATTCCGTGTCTAACGTACCGCTTCAGTCAGGGGAGTGTCCGTGAAGGTCTCAGCTGATCACTTAGGTCCTGGCCTGGTTGGAAGGACAATTTCCGCCGGTTCGACAACATCTAATTGATTGCTCCCGGCATCGAGGACTCTCGCCTGTAATGCGCCTAGGACGATGAACCTTCCTATCAGCAGTGCGCCTGTCCGCCCGAGGGCTCCGTGCACCGAGGGCGAATTTAATGGTGTGTTATTTTTTATCGAGATACCAACTGAATTACCCTTTAATTGATTACGCCTAGCCTTGACATTATAACAGGACTGACGCGGCCTAGCCGCTAAATCAATTAGCCTTAGACGACTTCATTTGCTTGCAAGGCGCAACTTATGACCTAGGGGTAGAATTAACGTTGAGCTGCGTTTCCAAAGTCTTATCAAACACAATAAGAAAACCTAAGTATATAGGGTTACCCTATAAAGTGCCTATAGCGGTTTAGGATTCTCTGTTCTTTTAAATCTGTACACTTGAACACTTTTTAGTTTATTTCTGTACATCCTCGATACTAATATTACTAAGTCGATATAAAAGTGACTGGCGAAAGAATACCATGGTTGATTATTATTATTAAAATGGTAAAACCAGAAAAGAGAGTTATTTATTTTAGTAGTCTAGTACTTAATGCCAGTGTGTATATTCACATGTTACTGCTTACTAGTGGTAATAAACAAATATTATCTAATATTAGAAAAATTTTTGATTTAACTGTGATTAAAGGTCGGGCTTTTCGTTTATATGGTATTGTATTGTACTTGAAATGAGAAATACTTTCAGCATTGAGTTTAAATTCGTAAAGACTAAAATTATTATTTGATAGAAACGGAATGGAAGAAACTTTCCAATTTATGCACTTTTCCATTTTTGTTATCAATTTAAATATTACTTTGATTTCAAGGGAAATATTAAATTCTTTTCGCGTGAAATTTGTATAACAAAAATCGTTACGGAAACGATACTAAATTTCTGTTGTACAGAGTCTTGTAGTCGTTTAAGGAAATAAGAGATCTGTTTAACTTTTATAGATTGATTTTTCGCTTCAAACTATGTCGTTCTAAGTTTTGATTTTATATTATATGTTTTCGAATAAAGAACTTGCTTTTCTTCGGTAAGCATTAATATTTAGAGTTTTAAAGTTCTTATGGAACTTTACATAATTTTGAAAATAAAACCTTTCTGAAAACGTTCAAACTAATTTGATATTTTACATCCGGCCCTGTATCTTGAATACAAAATGAAATATATGCAGAACCTTTAAGATCTAGGAAAAAGTACAGTATGTCAAAGAATTATATGCTATTAAATTTAAACCACCTTCCTTTGAACAATTTTTTTTTTAAATGTGTTTAAATCGATACTTCCAAAAAAGGAATTAAAGGTCTATCATGATTCCAAAATTTTATATTATAATATGAAAAATAACATGAGTGATTTTATGAGCACATTATTTTCATTAAATTTTAGTTTCAAGAAACGTTTCATATTTATTTTGGGCTAAGCACATATAATTAATGACACAAATTTTATACGACGTGTAAACTGCAAATAGCAACAAATTTTCTATCTAATCATTTATGGGACAGAAAGAATCTCTGTTTTCTATAAATTATTCATGAAGTGCGACCCAGAAGACCCTACACCCTAAGTCAGCAAACCGAATAGATTGGTCACTGCCGTACGAAGTGGGGGGCGTAGCATGGGTCAAGTGATTTTTGGCACGTTTTCAGATCAACAGCACCAGAGCACGGAGGGGAAGAATTTTTGGTTCCAGATAATTCCGGCAAGCTACACGAAATGTACAATCGGCGCTCGGCCTGAACAACGAAAGTTTAGACCGTAAGACGATTTATGGAAGAAATTTTCCATTTAGCCAGATATTCTATATTCGATAGCTTAGCCTAGGGGAACTAAAGTGACTTTTGAGCAAACAGTGATCCTATCACGGACGTTCGGGGTAATTTCTTCAAAATAAGCTGTATCAACATCGCATTTGCACTAATTTATAACCCTTCGGATCAATGCACTTTAAATGTTCTGACTCTAGGGGAGTATAAACAAAACGAGTTGTTCGCTTGGTTTTTTCATCTTTATTTATTACAATCACTCCAATTTATTTACTAGAATAAATATGAACCTGATAATATTGGGAATGATATTTATTTGCTTTTTTTTGGAGGAAAAGGAAGAAGTTAGCTATTTAATTCTTTAAAAAATTATTAGGATATTTTTAAGAATGCTATCATCTATTATAAAGAAAAAACGTTTGTCTGGATGTTTGTAGAATGGATTTTCCAAAAGTACTGGACAGATTTCCAAAATTCAATTTTCAAGTTGTGAAACATTGAAAAAGTAATTTAATACCTTAACATATGATTAAGACTTAATTTAGAAACGTTTTGTATAATGCTTAGATAAAGTAAACTGCTTCCCGAGAAATGAAATAGAAATCAATGCATATTGCATGCAATTTTTATTTTGTGTGCACGAATCAAAAAACGACTTGAGGATTTTTGATGAAATTTACACAATAGTAACTTATGCTCCCAAGCGACATTTAGCATAGTTTCAATTACAAATATTCCATTTTTAAGGGTGATACAAATATGTACACTTCAGCAATATGAGACATCGAAATTTATAAAATTATTTAGAGCAAATTTTTCAAAGTCTGATTTGCAATTAGTACGAATGTATAATTTAAATTCGCACCTGCTACCGTAAAGAATAGTATACTAGATTTACGGACAGAAGACCATGCATTAGAATCCCGTGGAAGTATTGAGTATTCCTTTTTATATTTCTCATAATATGTTTCTTTTCTTTCTATGTGCGGTTTCGTGGAAGTTTTGTTTTTTGTTTTTTACTTAAAACCATATTATAAATATATCCGAGGCTATTTGGATACCTTTTTTTCATAAAACGTGAAGTCTACGCGTCTAAACTTGCATTCGACTCTGGTACTCTATCCACTAAATCGCAGGTGCGTTTCTCTAAGCTAATAAAGAAACCATAAATAAATGACCTATCATAAGAACCATACAGCTAAATAGGTAATTATACTTGTTCTCGAAAAATTAAATTATTTATATAATACTAATCATTTTTCATGTTAATTACTAGTACTTGATTAATTATATTGAATATTTTCGGGAAAATTAACAACTAAAACATCGAAATATTTAGAATATGCCGGTAATTCTATAAGCGAGTCTAATTTTCTTTGAAGAAACTTAGAAACAAAGTTACGAGGACAAATTTGCTGTAGAAGTAGACTTCAAATAATTGGAAAAATTTGCTTAAATTGTTTAAGCTTTTTAAAACTAGCATTAAATTTTTTTTATCGAAAAGTCTTTTAAAAGTTTATAGTGTAATGTGTCGTGGTAATAAGTATAACAAAAATAAAAGTACGTCAACATTGCCCCAGGCTGCCATATTTCCTTCATACATGCAAATTTTCAGAATTTTATTGGCTTGAGGTCAAGCAATTTGGGCAGATAAAGCACGTATACATCAAATTCAATTCATAACGACTATTTCTGTAAAAGTTAAATAATCGTTGGGCTCCTAAATTGACTATATAAGTATAAATCGAAGGACATTAAAAATTGTGTTTTATTTTATAAAATTGACAGTTTTGGAAAGTGCATGTTTTGGTAATCTATTTTTTTTTTTTGCACAATATCAATTTGAATTGTCAAGAACATTTTAAAATAATTCAATGCAAAATCTTTTTAGTGCTGTGTTTCGTCAAGCTCGAGTATAATAAATGGAACTAGATCAGCTAGTTACTTCGAAGTGAATGGTCAAGATCCATTTTTGGATTATTAAAAAATAAATCAATATGTGATCGAAATTGCAGGAAGTAAATTGCATCTTTGCGGTGGCTTTGCGGTCTTACTCAGGCTGTGGTTTTAACAGTAGTACGCTGCATCTTTCGGAGTTTTCCCTCCTTGCAGGCAATCAAATAAGAAAGAACGACTTATCGATCTTCCTCCAAAGCCGTTCTATTCAATGCGTGTATTTTAAATCTTCTTGGCCACAGATTTAAATAAATAACACAAGTTTGACGCTATCGTCCGATTTTATTTTAAATGATTTTGTCAGCCCTATCTCTTTGCTGACGAATTGGAATGGCGTTGATTTTGGATATATTTTTAGATGGGAATTCACCCAGAATTAGGAGTATTTTTACAGTCTTCAATATGCACAGATTTTTATTTATGACAAAAACCAAACCTATCCAGATTTGTCGAATGGAGAAAGGAATTTTCGCTTATGATAATTTTAATGTACCCTGATACGGAGACTTTGGTAGACCAATCGTTCGCCTTGGCAACGATGCAAGAGAGGATAAGCGTATTGGAATATTTTCTTTTAACGCAGGAGAAATACCTAGTGATTCAACAAAAGTAAATTGTGTGCAAGATTACCGAGGTATAGGTGTAAATATATCTTATTTCTTAACGCCGTAATAAATGTATTTTAGTTAAAAATAAAAATAGCAAGCTTGAATACTGGGAAAAAATAAAAGCTTTTCAGTATTTTCCAATTAGTTTCCGGGACAACTGAACTGAGACTTTATACAGTATACGTGACTATTTTGCACGAGAGGAGAAAGAAAGGAGCATTAGCTAGTCGTCATTGACGTCATTCTCGTATAAGCAGAGAATGGAGAGTAAGCCAGATGTCACTATCAAGGATTTTTCAGTTGCGCTGACTGGTCTGACTGTCTGATAATAGTTTATTTACTGATTCATTCCTTGTTATCCCATATAACTAGATTCTTTTTTCAATTTACTTTATTTTGAGTTTCCAATTTTGTCTATCTAGTCATCAAAAACAGATTAATCGTCTTATATATCGCATGGATATTATTCACTAAATTTTGTTGCTTTCGGTATGCTACTTCTGAACAATAAATAAATCTTAAATACGCTCATTTAGTTTTATGCTATATGTCGTCGTATTGGTCGATTCCACCAACACTTTGGATAAAAGGCAGCTTATTTAAAGTAAATCAAGAAAGAATTATAACCATAATATAATTCTAAGATTTTATTTATTTTGTACAAAATTAGGTAAACGCTTAATTTTCGAATGTTCAATCTCATATATAAAAACTAAATACGAAGTAAATCTGAATTAGATGAATTCTTTCAAGATTTTACGTAATCAAAAATGCACAACATACTACCAGATTTCCGTATTTATAATTCTATAAGAAAGGATATTAAATAAAATTTTTAAAATTGACTTCTTTTCCCTAAAGTGAATATTCATAATACCGAAACCGTCGAAAAAATTTTAGAAAAGCTCGTTTCAACTAAAATGAAGCCAATGAGAAATGTATTTGCAGCGCACATTTGTATTTCTTCATAATTCGTAGAAATTTTAAGAAAGCCATAAGCCACTTGGTAACAGCCAAAATTAAGACGATCAATCTTTTAGCGTGACGAACCACCATCACTCTTCCAAGCGTATATCAGCTCCGTGCAAATGGCAGTCATCAGGGAATTCACAAAGTTTCAAACAAATTGTGCAGAAGAAAGGTACGATATACCCATGGTTGGGTCGTATCCACGAATTTCGCCTAGAGTGTAGAATAAAAGTTCTTAAGGAATTTTCTCTTTCGTTCCGACCGATAAAAACTATTTATTCTAAAAAAAAACCGGTTGCACTTGAAACAATCGAGGTAGGGTTTTCAGTCGAAAGCGTCGGAATAAAGGTTTCAAAGGATTCTAAACTTAAAATATGAACGTTTTCCGTCGAATTGTTCATTCAAACTCTAATCTTGGCACTAGTCCAGGTGAGGTGCTGTGAATTAAATCATCCTGATACCTCAACCTAGCACTCCAGTAGGTCGCACTTGCTGGTTTTCCTGAGTAAGTAACTATATCAATCCTTTATTATGGTCACATGGATAGAATCCTAGAATTCATATGGTACCCGGTTGGCAAGACTCCAACTCCAGGTACAATTGAGTCAGCAAAAGTTTCACTTACTGGTCCTAAGGATTTTAAAAGGATACGGACGAGTGGTTGCGTCTAAAGCGACTTTATTTGTGAATATCTCATGAGCCGGTGGGGCTAGCAAGAACCAATGCAAGGACTGTAGGTGTCCTTCTAGGCTGCAACATGTGAGTATGTAAAGTAATCTGCAGGTGCATCATATATCCCTTCTGTGAAAGTTTCCTTCCATTTGGCTGAAAGCAAAACCTGACATTAGTTGAAATTTGGAAAAGTTTCCTTCGCCAAGTCACTCAGCTGGAAACATATAATTCCGAACAAAGTTGGGATGAGAGGCGAAACCTGGAGTTATTGCTTGTGAAGTGAAATGAAAAGTTCAACATTTGGAAATAGTATTACACCTCTGAAAGTGTTAAACTCTATCGTTAACAATTTAGAATCATAAGAGGAAAAAAATTATTTTGGGTTATTGTGTACAGCACTGTGGACACAGTGAACAGTATGAATGTAACGAATAAATCATTTCATGACCACCAAATAAAACTTAATTTAACGTCAATAAAAATTCACTCACTTCTTGAACCTTAACCATTGAGCATGTAATCCAAAAAATATACTTTATGACTTAAAAAGCAAATACTATAAATTCATCTAAATCTGTTCATGTACCATATTGAAAAAAATGATTACATTCTATATAAAACTTTAATCAGAACAACATAATTTTTATTTTTTCAAAAATATGATTTTTTTAGAGTATTTTATTATAAATCCAGCTCCACAGATTCATGGTTTAATGAATCCATGTGTACGGAGCTTTCGAATTTAAATCTACTTAAGAACAAAATATCCGAAATTCAATCATAATATTTATTTTCTGACAAAAAAAATTTCGAAACATAGTAAAACTAGTAATCAATACATGAATAAGAAGCAGTATTACCGGCCGACAATATAAAACAAAAAACCAGGACTCTATATCGGATACTCAAAATTTCAAATAAGCAGTGTAAACGAAACCATATCAAATAAGAAAGTGATTATCGAAATAACAAATCGAATTACATCACAATGCTCCCACAATTCTTGTACTTCGCTTGCTGAAATTTTCGTATCTATATAAATGGAAAATATTCTCAAATTTCACAACTCACCTATCACATATATAATTTTTCTGAATTTTTCTTACTTTTATACAACACGAGTTACGAAATTTTCGAATCGCTTTTTTAATATCGACTCCTGTCTACGAATTTATTCACAATAGATCAATATATAAACAATTAGCTATGTGATGATGAAAATTCTATAGAAATTGTTTTAGTTATTTTGAGTTGTTAAAATAATAAATCCACAAACCTTCAAAGGTACAATTTATCAAAAAAGTTATAACATATATTTTGAATTAAACTATGACTATCTGAAAGGAATGATTCGTAAAATGTCGTCTGATATATTTTTCCTTTCATAAAGCAAAGAACACAGATAGGCATACATTCAGATGAGAATAGCAAAATTTGTTAGACAGCAGATAACACAAGATAACAACTTTGGTTGGACAGAGAATTCTCTGGACACCCAGAAGTTAAAGCACAATTTGTTGTATAGATAAAGTGTGATGGGCTGTAGAATTTATTAGAAAAAAAAGTTGGTCGAGCATCTAATTCTTTTGTAAAATAAAATTTCCGTACAGCAGAAACAGCCACTAAACAAAGTTTGCAGGTTACAAAAGCATTTAGATAGTAAATCTAAGACTTGGATATAATAGTAGGACTTCAAGAAGAGTGAAATTTTCGGGCGACAGAATTTGCAAGACAACAATAATTATTTTAGCATATTTTGAGAAAGTACCCGAAAATCTGATTTTTATCGTTAAGCGTCCCTTTGGTAATAAAATAGATTAAAATGAAATTAAACTAGAAAAATTCAGGTTAATACAATTCCTAATTTTCTAATAACCAAGAAAACCTTTCTCGTTGTTTATGCATATGGAAAATATGTGATATGCTCCTAATTGGAACTACATTGTGAGATTCAAAATGTAATTTAAAAATAGACTGAACAAATACTAAGATTAAGCTCAAAGTACTAGCACAAGAAGTGCTATTTTACAACGCTTTAAAATAACCAATATGTGTTCATGTGTAATACAATTTCAATTAAAAATCGTATAATGCACAAAACAGTCATCAGCATTTATATTACCTTATTAAAATTATATTCCTATTCATTGAAAGAAACTTTTCCTAGAATTGGCCCAAAGAGAAAGTCTTAAGAACCTGTCAATAATGACGGAAAAATCCGACAGTCCTCTTTAAACTATTTGAAGTCTTAATAAACCATAGTTCACCAACCAACTTACTTCACCACCACCAACTTAGTACAATAAAAACCATCATAGTGCTAATTAGGAAAATGGTAAACAGTTTGTTTAATCGAATTGTTTTGATTAAATGCAGTAAACGCTGGAATTTTATGGCCACTTCATCTGGATCCACCTGGAATTTTACCTCGAAAATCATTGCAGTTTTAGTTAAGTTCCCTACATCGAAGCAATGCTGATCAGCTTTATTGCCTTTATTGGTCTTACAGTGCGGCGCATTGGGCAAGAGTTTGACTCCAGAGCGCCTTATGCCGAATGCCTTACGTAATCCCAGTCTGCTGATTATTCCTCACGATGCAGAACAGTGGCCGAGGGTGGAAGGCTCTCAAAATCAATTATTTCCCTGATTATTTCCAAGCCCACTTCATTAACACAGTTTGGAACGGGCTTTTACGTAATTATTTTGGACGTCCTTTACATCAGACCTGCAAAAGGGGAGCTGCTTTTCAATTATTCAATAAATCGTAATGGAAGACGACACTGAGCCCGTTGACAAAACAAAGCCACCGTTTTACACTGTAATTCTGATAAATCGCCGAATTTAGTCCAGCTCGGGCAACTGCGTCGCACATTCCGGCCTGTTTATAAATGCAATCGTTGCGTACCATCCAATCAAATGAAATGCCAAATTTGACCCAGAAAGGGCTGCAATTGCTTCCTCGACCAAGGGCGATGCCAGCGTGTCTGGTCACGTCCTCTTTTCATTTTCATTTCGTCGGAGACATGTGTCTTTGTACTATTTGAAAAAGGACCCTACTTGGGTGACTCGAACTGCGAGACAGGAGGAGGACATCTTTTATATTCAAAACGGATCTGATTTTTCCTTCAAGGATGTCGTCTGGTAGAAACGCCAGTCTGGGCTATGAGGAGCCTATCGATGGAAATACGTGGTGGGTAATAAAAGTCAGCGAGACTTAATAGACCCATTCGAAGCTTACTTATTGTTTAGCGTCTCTTAGCAAAGACATTGTGCGGCTTTTTTTATTTAATTGTTTTCGACCAACATTAACAGAACAATAGTGCAACACTTTCACGAAATTGGTGTAGGAAATGAAATTATTTGTGATAATTTGCTTTTATATTAAACGTATAAGGACAGACAAAAGAAATCTGCAATTTCTAAATAATACATATTTTGATCAATTTAATCTTGAAGACAATAATCTTGAGTCACGAAATAAATTTTGCAGCCTTCCTCTGTACGTACACATCTTAGAATTTTGTTATCCAAATTTTATAATTTTATAAAGGGTTACAAATATTTAGGTGGAGTAATATTATGCGAAAAGTGAACATTTTATATAAGATAAAATAAACTTTAAAAACAATTTGACAGGAAACTTGAAAAAATATTTAAAATAGAAGCGATCTTTCTGAAGCGTCCTGCATTCATAACATAATTTGAGGTACAAGTCGAAACCCCAGCCTCTGATTTTAAAAAGCAAAACTAACAATTTTCTATTGAACTAGGTAAATGAAATTAATCTTGTAGCCGATCTTCTTTTACTTAAGGAAAGGAAACTAAGCCATTGATTTAAAAAAAGCTTTTATAGAGTACGAAAAAATAGTATTAAGATTAACTAAGGAAAATTTAATTTATTCTGGGGTAGTAATTTTGAAAATATTTCTGTCACCGATTTTGAAAACGTTCTTAAGGCAACAAAAATATTATTAAAAAAATGATATATTTTTGGAAACTATATAAAAGTAGTTAAGAGATATTCTTAGACATAATTTCAAATTTATGGAGATTGTTTTTATAAAGAAGTACTCATTTTTAAAACTCAATAAATTTCGAACTGTTTACTACAATTTAATAAAAGTTTGAATTCAGAACCTTCAACGCAAATTTATAGAATTAAAATCTAATGAAAACTTTAATCTTTGTAGAATAAAATTTCTAAAAATAATTTTATTATTAGTAATGATTAGTACCAAAAAGTTTGAAATTTCAAGAAAAATATGTTCTTAATCGAATGCACTGTTTACAAATTGCAGGTCGATTCTATTGGATAATAATCCCACTTAATTATTTTTCATATTATTTTTCTACTATAATTAGCTACTACCAGAAATAAAGGAATTGAATTTTTAACATATATATAGCGTTTAATAAGCTTTTATACTGGTTTGCAACTTAGTTGAAGTGTTACACTAAAACAACTAAATATTCACAGCAATGCAGACTTCATTAGTAAGATAATTCAATTAAGTGAATATTATATAAAGTTATAAAACGAAAAAATCTAAAATACATTATCAAAAAATTGAATAAATATTCCAGGTTAAAATCCCTCCTAAACGCCTAAGGGCGTTTATTTAATCAAATCAACTATTCCTAAGGGCGACTCACAATATTACTCTGAAACTGAAATCACAGCTCATTGCTATTTGACTGCCGACCTACGCAACCCATTCGGAGACAGAGATTACAGCAAACTTGCAGAAGATGCCAACCATACAATTCCCATGCCCGCGGGCTCCGATCTAATCTTGGCCTTAGTAATGCCACAATTCATCCAATTGTAATACCTATGAAGATAAAGCCCTGTTGATGTCGGATCCATTTTGCATTCGACGCCTTGTACAATGAAAACCAAATAGTTCCACCCGTCTGTTGACGGAGAACTACTGCAAAATTAAATTTTCATGGTCGTATATATTTGGCTTTCCCGACCAAGGACGCACGCTAATTACCTTCTCAGAAATGGATTAGCGACACAGCGGGTTGTGGGGACGCTAAGGTTGAGGTGGGCGGGTAATGGCAAGAAGTGCTCCTGGCGAGAGCTTTTTGGGAAAGTATTTCGGTTCCAGAGATGAGTGCTCGTAAGACGTTTTAATCCTTGAAAAGGGAATTTCTAATTCTTTTCCCAGGGAGATTATCCCGCCCTTTGCTAAAATGATTATTGTTGGAATTTCGCGGTTATCTTCGGATAAAACTTCCACTTCCTGGCAGGAGGTCCCACTAAACGTGCCCAGTGTTCCAACGGATTGTAGCTAACATTCGAAGCACGCAAGGCGCCTAAGTGCCTAACCAGTTGCCCTTCGACCGAAAGACTACAAAAGGCTATATTTTCCTGGAACCCAAACCAGATCCAACATACGGGGTGGAATATGTGGGCTTGGCCTACAATAAAGGACAAGCACAAGTTTTTTCACACTTCTTCTCGGCTTCGTCAGAGGTTCGCGTGTGCCTTACTTTCCTTTTAAAAATGATCCTTCACAATTGTGACTTTCATATCAAGGCCATGGTCACCGCTATGAATGGTGTGAGCAACTATAGACTGCAGGCCTTAGAGTCGTAATTATTCTCCTCAGATGATACCTTTGCCGGCTGGTAGTCAATTATCTGGAGGTTCTTTTGGTCTTCGACAGCTATAAAACAATGGTGGTCGTACTTTTGGTGACTTGCAAAAGTTAATTCCCAAAGTGTTACGAATTTGTTGACATGAAATGAGTGGGTTTTAATTTCAGCCAAGTCCTGTAGTCCGATAAGAAAGACGGATCGGAAGGCACAGATCGATAATCGACCTATCTAGATGTATAATTCTGAGGCGTAAATTACCATTGGACATGTCTTCCCGATAAATTCGCTGATTGCTTCCACTCCTCAAATGATTTATTGACTTTGAACCCACTAGTTGGGGTTCAGCCCAGCGTGTCCGTGCTGGATTTAAAAATTTTAATTTGGAGTAGTGAAAGACGAAAGGTAACAGAGCACTCGTTAATTGGAACGTTCGGTTAGCTTAGTCATGGTAAACAGGATAAGTACGGCTTAATGACTCTGGCGGAAAGTTGTATTCATGTTGTAAAGGTTTTCGAAAGCCTTGTTATATAAGTTCATAGTTTATTTCAAATTCGTTAGAAACGTATCACAGTCCTGTATGGTCGGTAGGATATTCTTTGCATTAGTCTCAAGGTTTTATCATAGCACTTATTATTGTTCTTTTGCCTATACATTGAAGAAGTGTTAATTAAAAAGTTATACAAAAATATGCTGAAAACACAGTTTTTTTAATTTTTCTTAAATATAATATTAAAGTTGTGAAACTTTGCTCACAAATGAATTACGCATTTATTACGTGAAATACGTGTTTTGAAAAATATCGTACCTACGAGGTATTGAAAAAAATTATTTAACACATTTTGTTGAATTTTAGATTTAAAATCTTATTGTAAATTCCTATTTGCTTCAAAACATATTTCATTCGCTTACATAAAATAAATTAAGTAATAATTACAAGTAAGAAACCTAAACGTTAAATTATATTTATTTTTATAATAAGCAATTAAGCAAGAGTGAACCAAGGAACAATAGTAGCGAATTTTGGTGATGTTTATTTTTTCAACATTTTTATTCTAAAAATTATGTAATGAAAATTACATATACTATCACTACAATATATACTTCCAGTTTTTATTGACGCAGAATTTCTTTTCCACTTTTCTGTTTATATAATAAAAGGTGCAAATTTATGATTTAAATACTTTAATTAATAATCAGGTACTTTAATTTACGATTAGAGGTCACACGAGGTTACTACTTTAAATATTCAAATCGATCAAAATTCACCACCTGGATATTTTACTACAATGTTATCTACTTTAAATACAAAAGCAAACTTCGGCAACTAATTCAATTTTCGATATCAATCGCGTAAAAGTGTTACAATATTCCTTTGTTTAAGTCCCGTTAAGGTCTCTGATCAAAAACAATTAAATCACAAAACACCGCAAAACGTGCTTAATTAATGACCCTAAACACTGCAGAAGCTTCGAATGAACCTATAAAATCTGGGTGGTTTTATCACCCAGCCTGTGCTTGGCTTTCCTAATTTACGATTAAACTAAGGACGGAATCTCTTTTAGCGGAAATTATAACGAATTCCTAAGCATTTATTTCACGCCAGACGTATGTACGTAATTATTTTTCCAATAATACAACTACTTGCGAAAAAATTTTTCTCGTACTACGGCAAACCCACACGATAAAATCCTGATTTTTCTTATTCGGATTAATTGCTGCCGGGATGACCGGATAATCGAATCTATGAAAAAACGCAATTTATTCATTAGTCTTATTAAAAAGACAGTGGGAATCCATTGTAAGCTGTAAAAGTTGAATATATATGTTGAATATTCATGTTGAATAAACTATGCAGTAATAAAGATTAGAGCGACGATCCGGGTAATCGAATTCCTGAATACCAAAAGTGCGGATAATCGGGACTGTATTTTGTTGTAAATAGTCATGGGCCTTATGAATACGTAGAAATATAACAATTTAGCCCAAAACGTCACTGCCTGCCAGCCCAAAATAAACCTGATCGTGATAATAACCATAGTAGTCTTTTCAGCCAGTATCTCTTCACCAATAGCACTATTCATTAATTTCTATTTATTTTTAAATAATTACTAAATAAGAGTTGAGTAAAACATTTTGGTTTCCTTGAATAAAACAAACAAACTAATTTGAGAATCATTCCAGTATATTTTCTTAGTGAGTAGTTTATTTGCAAATTTTAGCTATCTATACAAACCCTTCTTAATATTTACCTTTTGCTTGTTGTAAAAATATCTACTTCATTTTTGTCTCCATGCTTAGATGTTACATTTAGAATTGTTTCTTTTTTAGCAAGGAAAATTTGGATTTGTTCTCATAAAATGTCGAAGTTTTAGATTTATTCTCAATTTTATATGTATCTCGTTTATTACATTTTAATTCGAATATCGAAAAAAAGAGATAAAATTAGAAAAATTGTGAAGGAAGAAATTTATCTATATCAATTTAAAACCTCCCAATGGATTTATGAAACCGATTCATGAAGCGCTTTAACTTACGAATAATTTACACACACTTCGAGTCTGTTTCAAACTGAATACTGCAGAAGACGTGTAATATTAATTAGTTAAAATAATAAATAATGGATTTATATACTTATAAATATATTCAATCTTTGTATAATAGGGCTAATGTAGAAAAGTAACAATGGATTGTTTTTAATTAGGCTGATCAAATTACTAAGTGTGTAAATGAAAGCAACACTTTCCAAAATACTAAAACATTTCTATAATAATAACTTTTCAATCCAAAGAACTTTAAAAATTTGAGTTTAAGAAAAAAATAAATCAGTTTTTCAAAACATCATTTAAAATGAAAATAAACCGACATCGATGAAAGATTTTTCGTTTATTGCAGAATATTTTTAAAGACGAACGTGTTGTGTGTTGTTGAAAATTATTTTAATTCTTTAAGTACTGGAATTGATTTCAGAGCAATGAAAAATCGACGTGTTATTTATCTTTCATTTTTTATGTGAAAAATTATTATTTTTTTCAGTTATAAAGTAAACTAAGGCATACTAAAACTTGGTAAATAAATTTAAAATTTCATATCTTTTCTCTACAAAATGAATTTTTGTGATCTTTTTAGTGATACTCTCAAAAGATTAATAAAGTTTTAATCTTTTAAAATCTTATGGAAATAAAATATAACACTGCATTAAATCGGTGGACAAAATTAGTGTACGTAAAAATGCTTGGCCCATTACTTACGAAATTTCTGTAAATCATAAGTGACCTCTTATTTCAACGAAATTCATTTGATCCGGGTCTATACCTACTATAGAAATACCCTGTGCAGACTTTAAACTGAAATGTATAATTAAATCTTTAAAAATATTCAACCAAAACTTTGCTTGATTTGATATTTCCAGTTTCCTCCGCTCTTCTTAGTAATTGTTAATCTATACTTAGATTAACTTGCAATTAGGAAACTACGTAAAAGAGATAAAAAGTGTTAACCTTGTCGGAATTTTAAGAAGTTTCAGCATTTGTCAGTTGCGTTCCTAAGTTGAACCTTCTGCAGTACTTTTGAAACAGAGCATACATTTTTATAATTTAATTTGCTAAAATAAAAAAATTTTAGTATTTATTTTACAATTTTCGATTATGAACTCCTAAAGGAGCTTCAGATTATCGTATGAAATTATGTACAGTGCGAGTGGCTTAAATTCTACTGACTTACAGTTGCGAAGATTCACAATTTTTATACAAAAGTACACCACACTCTAGGACCTTAAACGTCGATATCCATAAAATGCCACAACTAATGCATTTCAAAATTGGAAACTAGTAGTAAAATTTTATATAGAAGTCTTGCAACGTGCTGCGCTAGAACGAAAACATGTTGATCCACCAAAAAATAGGCATAGGTGATCCTCATGAAATCCGAAACGAGATTATCAAGAAGGGGCTACAAACGAAAGACGCGACGCGAACATCTATAAGAATCGAAAGGTTAAAATTAGTTCGACGGGAAGCGGTAGATTCCACACACGACCCTCGGAGGTTCAATAACTGCCCACACTATCGGCTGCTATGGCTTCTATCCACTTTGAACCCTAAAACCTTCCTGAGCCCCGACAAAGTTGTGCGGTTTGGATATGTTGCTAGAATCGGATAGTCGGTCGGGGCCAGGAGCAACCCTCACGTCCTTACGAACTTGTAGACCACTAAGAACACCAAGAAACTGACCATCACGAGCACCACGGCGGTCACGACCTTCGCGAACGTGTTCAGCCCAGACTCGTTGGGGTTGAGCGGTCGGGACGAGCTCTGGGTCGCGGACCGACGTCGTTTGGTAGCGAGTCCTCGCGCTAGCGCCGGGAACGCCAGCGACTGCGTGAAGGTCAGCTTGTGGATCGACTCGCTCAGCGAGTAGGGGCCGACGGAGCCGCGGGCCGCCGCGCGCAGCAAGGCATATTCTAAGTCCAAGGCATCGAAGAGCGAGTAGCGCGTCATGGTGGAGGAGCGGCGCCGATTGCGGTCACCCTCGCGATCGTGCGGCTGCAGCCACGGGTCGGACACGCGCTGGGCAGCGGTCGCGCCCAGGCTCACGGCCGCGACCGAAGTAAGTGAGGAGGTGGTGCTGGAAGAGGCGGTACACATGTGGGAGGCAGCCACCTCGAGGCCGGCGGCGTTACTATTGAACTCGGTGATGTCCTCCAAGGAGGTTTGGTCGGGGGAAGTGGGGTGATGGTTGCGCATCGCAAACAGACGCGCGTGGTCGGGGTGTAGAAGTGCACTTGATTTCCGCCGGACGTTTCCTATGGACAGATTCGGGGAGCCCACGGTGGGGGAGGCGGCTGGGGAGCCGGCGATGGATCCGGCTCCCGGGGGACAAGGCAGTGCGTTCGGGGAAGGCGAAGCCTGGATTGAGTCGATCCCGGAGTCTCCTGCATGCAGCGTATCACAGAAAAGGGAGCTCCTCCTCTCGTTGACGTTGTTGTTGTGGTTGTTGCCGTTGCTGTTGTGATTCTGGTCCTCACCCATTGCTGGAAATACGAAACTCTGTCCGTCGGCCTCTCCCCGAGGGGAGTCCTGAAAACGATCAAAGCGATAATGATAAACCTTTTTCAACAAAAATAATGCAACAATTAATAAGAATTTCATTTTTTTTTTTGTTAAACGAAACACGTGACATAATCTAAAGTTTAAATGTATAAATGTATGACTTTTTCGGATTTTCGGGTTTCGGGTCAATTTGACCATTTTTATAACATTTGTAACTATGAAACTTGTAATTTTTCGAATATTTCTAAACGACTACATGACGATCACTAAAATCTCTATTTTAACACATTCCCAAAAAATAATAATATCTTTTGATTTTGGCTCTAGGGTCGTTTTGACCCAAGCAAGGTGCTTAGTACGAGAAGTTATGTAGGAGGATTATAAATTAATTTTCTTAGTTACATGAAACACGGTACTTGTTGTGTGCTGATATATAAAAGGAAGGAATCATAACAAAATTAACTTAATAATCTGCCTTTATAAGAATTAAAATTGGAATATTTTTTAATTATTTCTATGATTCATCTTGTCTTTTGAAATTAAAAGTTATTAAGTTTTTCTTTATGTAACAAAAGCTACAAACAACATTTTACTATGCAAAAACGCAAAGAAACAGGAAAATCAGCCAAATATCACTTGTTGGAAAAAATATACTTATACTATATACTAGTTTTCGTAGTGGATCTGTTCCTCTAAAATTGAATGTAAAGAATACAATGGCATAGGAACATATCTATTTTTATTTGAATGGGAATAATAATTCTTTGAAAAAATCGCAGTTTCTGGAAATTCATCTTTTTTTGGTCGTTCTTTTTTTCTTGTTATATCCCGGGAACCACAGTCGCTATTACACTTTTATTGACAGACTCTTTCGCAATGTTTGACAAATTAATTGGAATGGTGGATACGCGGGTATTTGGAGCGGCTAAAGATTTTTGTAGTGTTCTAAATGGCTGTTAAATATCGTAACTAATAATGTAATCCCCATACTCGAAATAATATCCAACAGAAGATATTTTAAAATCCAATATAATTTATATATGTAATTTTAAAATAATTATTCACTTATTTACCTGGCTTGGCCACACCTGTAGCAATGGTAATGAACATGTTGGTTTATTATTTTGTTGATTACTTTTCTGTGGATCATTGATAGTTGGCTTGATACGTGTAGGACTTTCGTATCCTGTGGAGTCCTCTGACGATGTCGTCTTTGGAGACCGCCAAAATTTTTTTAGACGCAGTTCGCGCCTTTTTTCTTGTTTCTGCAACGATAAAAATCATATGATTAAATGGAATACCAGCAGTATTACCAGAAAAATTATAAATAAATTTATACACTTCTTTTCCTCTCTAGTATAAATTATAATAAATTTATTCACTTAGTTTTGAATGTTTAATTGATTGAAAACACTTGTTTATTTTTCCAAATTTTGCTTTCAGTGAAAGATTTTATTAAACACTTAACCCTAACCTAGACTAGCATTAAGCTTCTTGAAAGCTACCTTTTATCTAGCACCCTATCAGTGACGACATAAGCTGCCGAAAATTTAGTTCCCAGGCATAAATTTCGGAAATTGGGGTTTGTAGGGAGGAACAAGTTAATTACTTCCAAATCGATACGATTATTACTACGGCATGAATTTTATTACCTATCCGCCCATCTACGTGTTCAATGGTTCTATTGTTGTGTTCAGCAAAGCACTATCTACTAGCAAATGCCTCTCTAGGCATACAGGAAAATTATTGCAATGTTTCAGACACCATGCACGTATTTCGAAGACACATTAGTTCGATTAATGCAGATGCATACTTCAGAACCTGCAGGTAATCTAATTTAAAATAGTTGAAAAGTAGACAATGTGCTCCTGACTGAGAACCGAAACCAAAATCAATTATGGGATTATGAATATTAAAATGATCAGATTATTAAAAGGAAAATCTCAGACTTAAGAACAAATTATACCTGAAATAATTAGTAATAAGTTTATTATTAACCGAATTTAATGAAATAAAATCTGAATATGTGCGTGTTTTCACGCGAATTTCAATTGTTTGTTTTGAAGATTTAAGAATATGAACATTTTAAGTTTCTATGTAGGGAAATATAAAAACTTATATATTTCAAAGACAGATAACATATAACTAGCAAACTATTACTAACTCAATTTTTTTAAAAAAATATCAAGATGAGTGCGGATTTAATTTTAATGTGCCATGCGAAATGTTTACAAGCCGAACCATTCCAATCAATGTAAAACATCGAATTCAGGTAAAAATTTTGCCTACATTAAGATAATTGCCACCCCCGCCTAGAGGATAGGAACCGTTAAACCGTGCTAACCTCACCCAGTCCTGGCAAAATATAACGCAGATATAAATCGTTAAGGACGGCGTCAAAACTACCCTAATTCACCAGAGTATAATGGGCTTGATAATGGGCTCACCGATTGTTCGCCAATGCCAATAAGCATGATTTACGATGAAGGTCACAATTAGCTTCCCGAGGGGTGGAGTTCTTCAGGAGGCTAAAGGTCAGCAGGGTAATGTAACTAAATTAGTCAACTATCGTTGCCCATTAGGGACTAGAGACGGAAGAAGGCTTAAAAAGAGGGAAAAATTTATTTTTTCTGGGACGCCCTCCGGTCTTCCTTTGAGAATCGCTTTAATCGACGGTCAGGACATGAGACACCCAAGTGGCTAGTTCGTCTGAAAAGTGCCTATCCTTTCTGGTAAAAGGACAATCTAATGCGTCGTAAATAGAACCAAATTTAGGATTATTCTGACCGGAAGTAATAGCACTTTTTCGAAATGAAAACTGGAGGAGCAACAATTCTTCCTTAATGGATCCATTTGAGGGACATTATGGATGTAAAAGGCAATAAGGTATTATGACGACCTTTTAATACGTAACAACAAAAGAGCACGGATACCCCTTAAGAAATTTGTCTCTAAGATGTAGAAGTGCAATCTCATTTTACACTAATTATCTCATAAAAATGAAGTGCTGCACTTTTCTTTTGGAAAAGGGTATTTTTAGATATTCCTCTCCTTTATGAAAACTCAAGTAAAAAAAAGCAAGAAGGTAAAACTACGTTGGAGTTCAGATTAAGATTGTTGGTACGTTTAAGAAAGATTTTGAAACGAGTTGGGGGTTTTCCAATATTTTACTCATTTGTCTATGCCCATTTAACATAATAAGATTTATTAAGGGTAAGTAACCATTATAAAAATATGTACTTTTGAAAAGCTATTGAAGAAAATCTTTCAATTTTAAAAGATGATTACAGACAGATAATAAAAAAAAGTCTTTGTGGAACGCGAAAACTGAATAGATATTAGAAGAGGATAAAGTATATTTGAACTCATCGGAAGTAATTATAATTTCTAAAAGGACAAAAATAGGCTGTTAGCTGAAGCTCTGAACTTCGGATGTTTGTGTAGGTTCCCCAATTCGCATTATTAGCACATTTATTTTCATTATTTATTCTATAAATAAGCGCGATCTAATAATATTTAAGTCAAAATATATACAGAAAATCAATATCGCCTTTGCCGGTTTGGTAATAATCTTAAGCTTATTTAAAATGTAATTATCTCAGACATTTTAGTTGATGACTTTTACAATTTATGAATTTTTATGCATGTACATATAAAAGATGGAAATAATGTGTTTAGTTTATTTCTTTAAGTTTCAAATGCGAAGAAAAAGAATAAAATGATAAACTAGTGGTGTTAAAACTATGTAGTAATAAAAACTAAGTGCCAAGTTAAATTTGGTCTTTCCGAATAATGTACCATATAATAAGAAATTATATGAAATTTTGGATCATCATTGGAAGAGAACTACGTTATAATTTTCCAAATTATGGAACACTTTGGAAGAAAAGAAGGGGAAATTAGTTATGTCTCAGGTATATCTCGAAAACTATTTTACATAAAAATCCGGATATTAAAAAATTACTATTACAACTTAATTACTACACCAAACATCGATTTGATACCTTTATTCAGAAATTCTGTCATGAACGAATAATTAATTTTATAAGTATTTTGTTTAAATTTGTCAAATTGTATTTTGATTGATTTTAAAACCCGTACTACAAACAATTTGTATACAAGTTTGTTGTATGCATGTATTTATATATACTTTTGAATTATTATTTATTCTTGAACTCGGCGGACCATTGCCGCTGGAGATATACTGGCAATTCCGCATAATTTAAGAATCGAAATCTACGCAATAGATAGATTTATGAAATCTATCCTTAACACTTAAGTGTAAAATTTTTTAACCTTTAATGCCTGCTTTGATATTAGGAATGTCGAATAGTGCGATTTCTTCCGCATTTTACTACATTAGAGTTATAGAAAAAGCTTGATAAAACTAAATATGAATATTCAAGTTTTTGCAAATCAGCTTTATGATTTTCAGTTTTTAAATAAATATCTTATCTATGGAATATTTTCTTTATTCATTATGTGTAGGGAAAGATGACAAAGATTCTTTTTCTCTCTCTGCTATAAAATGCTTAGAAGATCCTTCCCTCCAAATAAGGGAGTTGTTCCTAAATGTTTTTAAATGTAGGTACCAGCTCGTAAAATTATAATACTCGTCTTTTCACATAGAGGAAAGAGGAACCAATCTCATAGCTGTCTCTCCATACGAATATTTAATTCATTTCTGATTTCCCGCGGATATTTGGAGACGGTTCGCAATAAATTTGATAGAATGGTGGAAAAATGGCGCATCTGCTGCCCGCCATCAGGGTATTCATTGAATTTTGTATGAATTATGAAGGTACGGGAGAAACCAAGGGAAATGACATATATCTCCCTCGGGTTGAGAATTTTGTTGAGTTAAAAAAATATGAAAATATCCTTCCCAAAGGATTTATAGAACGCCCGGGGCGACTTTCAATTCTTTCATTGAATGCTCACGAGTTCTGTACGTGCACCACGTTCGCCCCACTATACGTTTGGCTATGTGGGAGATGTCGGCAGGCGGTACCCAATAACCCACACAACGTGACAACCTACCTGCCAGGAACTGCGTTAGACTCGGGTCCGAAAGGAGTGTGCTTTATGGAAATTCAAATGGTCCAACAGGTGAGTGCTGTTGACGTGTCATTGCCAGGGCACGTCTAAGTACACGATTTCAAATTCAACAATATTCGGAACACGGTTAGCGTAATTCCCGACGCCATAATTTTATTAAAGAGCGTTGAACCTGAATCGTCTGCTAAACACTTCGGTCACGTGATTCAATAAAGGTATATACTAAGACCGGACCGAAGTTACAACGTTCAACATTCAGTGAGGCGTTCCAGAGTATCCAGACTAACTTAATCAAAAAATTGTCTGCTTACCTGCATTTTTACCGGTCCCTTGTATTTTTTTCATCCCCAGTCTATTGTTGGCCAAGTCCCAGCAGAAGTGAGAAGAGCCAGATCTGGAACAGGAAGAAAAACGAGAGTCATAAACGTTTTACATTAGGTTGGATTTTGCGGAAAATCTGACATAAGGTGGAAGGAGTACTAAGCGGGGGTAAGATTTCATCATTAGGTACATTTGCCCCTAAATGACGAAAGATCGGGCAAGTCTGGGGAGAAGTAAAATCTGAACGCCTCATAAAAAAGTCTTATATCTTAAAAGGCATTGAAACTAGAATCATAATATCAATAAAAATTTTTTCCGGCTTTTATTCCGTTCGTATTACCAATAAAAAATATAAAGCTTTTTACTAGATTGGAGAGAGTTTTTAAAATAATAATTTTTTCCTCAATTTTTTAAAACTATTATCAAGTAAAAAGAATTTTCACTTTAAAAGGAAGTTAATCACACTTAAGGGTTTGGTTTCTAATTTCTTTACCGAAATGATTCCTTTTACCAATACCACTCTGTAGATTCATATGTAATGTAAATAAATAATATGTATTACAAAATTATTATTAGTTTTGAATATGAAATATAAATTTTCTTAACATAGCAACAATGCATAGAATGACAACAAGTAAAGCTCCATTTGGAAGTGCGGTAATAGGCCTTCTTTTAAATTATCTATTCTTCAATTTTGCGGGATATCCACAGCATTAATGCCGAAAACATCATTAAGGTGCACATTAATAACGATAAAAAATACATAAACACTCCGTAGACAAACTTTTGAAGTACATCGTGCACCAAACCAAAACAGTGCCTGAACATCGTTAATAATTCAGAATCCTTCTCCTTACCGGTGGGGTAATTTACCTGAAAGCACTGCCTTTAACCGTTAGATTATCAAAAGTATACTTTATGGCCTGAATGTCGTCGGTAGCCATACTGTGGGGAAATTGGAGTAATCGCAATGCTAACTAATTTCAAAGTTGGATTCCCACAGGATAAGGCTTGCATTACTTATTTGAAGTCAGTACGGCGTACGGCGTACCTGCGGGAACGGATCGTACGTGGATAGCGTCCCTTCTAGAGAAGCTCCCACGAATGCAAGATTTTTGACACTTATCGTAATTGACTTTTTATAATACGAAAAAACACGTAGCAAAAGTTAAAGCCTGAACTGGGTCGTCCCGTATCACCTTTTGCCAGAAAAAGCCAATATTCCTTTTACACCCAGCCTAGTCACCAATTGTAGACCTGTTTACAATATAGTACTATGCCTTCTGAAGGATGTTTGCTCGGCAGTCGTATGAAAAAAATATATGGTTGAAATATTTTTCTTAAAGGCTATAAAACCGTTTACAAACATTATTTGTAAATTTTAAAATAGTTGAAAAAGGTGCTGAAAGAGCTCTAAGTTTCTAAACTTTGATATTATTTTGAATTTTTTTTGGGGACATAGAGGCTAACATAGAAAGATACGTGTCGAATATGGGCCAGATGTGGTCATGGTGGAACACACGGCTTAAAGTAAGAATTTTCTATAGATAATGTACTTATTTTTGGTTAATTCGTTATTTATTTATTAACTATATAGCTACAGGAAAGACGGTAATAAAATTCCTTTTACTTACATTTCATTTATCGATTTACTTAAACGTTTGTCGATTGCTGTTTTTACTCTAATCGTTAATACATTTTCAAAACTTAAGTGGTCCTTTAAGGTTAAAACGTTAAAAAAGGGAATTTTTATTTTCGTACCTTTTTGAAGAATAACCTGTGAACATACTTTGATGAAATTTCAGTAGTATTTAGTTTGTAATTTACAATTCTCCTTCATTAAAAAGAGTAATGAACTGCACCCAATGGCTGCTTAAACTTTGTATCGGTTTTTTCTATATATCTCTTTTATTTTTAACACAGTGTTCTAGACTATAGCAAAGTATAAATATAATTTTTACTACAAATATAAAAAATATTAAAATATTTTTTACATATTACATTTCTCACTACTATTTTCCAATACGGTTTATTATTTTAGGTAACTTTAATTTATTAAATAATATTTGTATATTTTAAATTTCTTATCTAGATAGCTTCAATTTGATTCCTTCATAATTACGTCGAGTGCAAGAACCCCGATTACGATTGTGTAATATCGAAACAATATTTTGTTTCAAGAAAAGTATAAATTTATTTTAGTCGTATATTTTAATTTACAGACCAAAGACAGATACATTTTATGTTTGGGCAGGTTTGCTAATCCTAAGCTTATTTATATAAAATAGTCATGTGTGTTTTCGAAGACTTCGTTCCTTTCTCTTCTTAGGTAGAGCAAAAAAAGGAACATAGTTATCAGTAGTTTACCATAATAGGGAGAAAGAAAATAATACAATTTGATAGTCCTTTCGTATAAGTAAACTTTTTTTAGTCGGAGACTATCAGTGTTTCGTCCACGCAGCCAAAACTGTGGTCAGCCCATTTCTAACTCATTTAATTAAAGACGCCTTTATTTTAGTGGTCCTATGTGCCCTGCTCGTAGCCAATTTCTAAATTGTTCAATCAAGTGGAGAACTACTCTGTGCCGTCAGAAACACTCAAGTCTTAGATGCTGACCTCCTCCCCATTGAAGGGGAAGCAGCAATAAAACAAAACTGAAGAGGAAAAAGCCTGGAAGTCATTTCTTCCGGAAAATCTGAAAATCTCCAACAAAGCTTTGATCAGTCTTTGGTAAAAAATTATCACGATGACCTCCTAATGGCAAACAGCAAATAAATCACGTACACTTGAGGAATCACAAAACAATGCTACGGCGCGACGTTGATGTAGCCATCCCCAACCGCTCGCATGTCTGTCGTCTTCCATCTTAGAAAGAGAAGCTCGTTAGCCTTGAATTCTAGCGACCATCAGGCAGTCAGCCTCGCGTTTATAAATAATTCAGGACACCGCAATTGGAATAAAGAGAGAGGTCTAAATTCACGTTCTGTCCCACTTAACGAGGATCTAAAGGACCCTTTGTCCAAACCCACACAACCCAGCTGCACACCGAAGGGCCCTCCAAGGAATAAAAGATTGGCCCGATCACAGGTGACAAATTGCGGCGTCTTGTCCTCACCTCAAAAAGGAAATAGTTAATTTGTGGAAGATATTTCAAGTTAAGGGGAAATCTTTTAATCAAACGGATTCTCGTGTTGGACCGTCAGGGATACAAACCTAGGCCTTTTAAGAGTTTGCGGTCAGGGGACTGAGGACAGAGGTAATAATAATTCTATTAAAGGACAGTGTCAGAATTTAGACACTTCCTACTAGGTTCTAATAAAGTGGTTACAGACTTAAAGCACTAATGACAGACTATTTGTAATAAAACAAAAGACATTAATACCTTTAATGCAAAATATATTAAAAAAATTCAACCATCATAAGATTCTCTACGTGCTTTAGTGAATACTTTTTATGTTACCTTTGCAAACGTAGCACTCTAATACGAAACCTTGGACCCTTATTTTTAAATACACGACAAGAAAAGATTCCAGGGGAAAAATTTGAAGCGCGTGGCATTAATTTGGAAAATTTCTTCTTTGTTTCCTTCGAATTCGTAGAATTGTTCATCATTTTGATAGCTACATCTTAAACAAATTCTATTCTTAAGAACCCTTTCAGCTTTTCGATCTTAAAGGGCTTTTTCGAGCAGTGTATACATACGTGGTGTATGTAGTTATATCTACATCATTTAAGTAAACCATTTTTTGTCTAAACTGCGTACTTATTTCAAAATCCAATATAATGACTTTATTATAATAACTTACGCGAATGACGGCTGTCTCATTGATTTAAAAACATGTGCTCTCTTTTGTGACACTAGACGATAGACATCCACTTCAAAGTTTTTTGCATCCCCATCTACGCTACACTACGCTACAAGCAGTGGGAACTCCTTTTTCAGTAGATGTTCTTTAATCTAATATCTAATGCAAGATAATTTTATTTTAATTTTGTTTTGGATGAAACCCTACGGAGATATTTTTGATATTGTTAACAAAATTTTTGCGACAATTTTAGTAATTTGGTTGCTACTTTTGAAGATTTTGAAATTTTTTAAAAGCAACCGCCAAAATGGCGGTAATCAATTAATAAAATATCAGTACCAAAGATCTTTGACTACAGTTTTTTAAGTTTTTTAATTTAAAGCAGTTACCTTAGAGAAGGGTATAGTATTCAAGAATACCTGAAATATTTCTAGAAATATAATATAGTGTTTTAGTGAAATGAACGTTTAATGTTCCGAGAACAGAATTCCGTGGGATATGTAAGTTATAAAAGTTACGACTTCAAGATAAGTTTTACAAGTCAACCAGTGATACTACACTCTATTCCTAGTACATCCTGAACACTGGCAGTAAATTCAACATGACGCTTCCTTATGTAGCACAATTATCTACGAACAAAGGATAGTTTTTCATCAGGATATATCAAAATGTTTCGTGTGAGTATAAAAGGAAAAGCCGAATTATTGACGCGTGGTATTGTCCCCATGAAAGTTGTACGTACGAATACACAAGCATGCATTTTTGGACTCACGCTTTAATAAGCTTTCATTCGATACTCAACAGGATGACCATTTTCTTCTTAGCAACTTTGTCTGTATTCTGTTTAAATTTGTTTCTCTTGTGGCATATGTCACGTTCTTGGTGTAACATTACTTGTCATGTGGTATACATCGTTTGTAATGATATTTTGTTTAATTATTTATGTCTCTGTACTATAATGCCCATTTAATATGTTATATCTCACATGTCGTATGACATAATTTTGTTTTGTATGACGTATTTTGTACAATGCATCGCGTCATGCATAACATATTACATGTTGTGTAACATAATATGATACCAGCAAGATATTGATTTGAAAACTAATCGGTAAAAGTCCCGTCAAATTCTATATGTAGTTTTTGTATGATGCACAAATGAACAAATAGACACATAAATTTTACGAAAATTACATCTCTGGCTTATCTGTTATTCATAAAAAGCTCAGCAAATACTTTTCTTTTTAAATAAAATCTTTCTCAAGTTGTGACTATACTTTCATTATTATCCAAATTTTTATTTTATTTCTTCTTTATTATTACACACTCAGCTAGCGGCTGACCACAAGAAAAATATACACTCAATTTTACTAGGTGAAAGGATACTATCCAAAATTTTGTAAGGATCTGAAAAGTTCTGCAAAACTCCTTGAACTTTTCAATAAGACTATTTACGATTCTGGTCTCCATTTCTTGAGGAAATTTGTCTCTGCACAGGTGGATACTATGAGAAATCTGTTGTGACATGAGTTCCTGTCATGTAAACATATGAAGGATACTCACCTTTTCAACTCAATTTAGTTCTTCCCGTATATCGGGCTTTAGCATGAAAATTTAATGAGGGTCTTTTTGGGCTGGCAAAACTCATCATACGCATAGATATAAAAAAACCTTTCGCCTTCGCGGCTAAAATTGTTGAACCTATCAAAGACGGAAAACCTTTTAGAAATAATCGTACTTTTCATAGACTTTTTTGGAAAAAGGAAGCTACTTAATGGCGAAGCATCATAACAACCTTTTCCTAGACCGAGGACAAAAGCTTTTCAGCCCTGCGAAGAGATTCTTTCGAAAATCTCTGCAAAAGGGGAATATTCCAGAAGAATTCGATGGAGTGAACCTTTACAATAAACGAAAATTCATTTCGGCATAAGATCGATAGAGCACGTTTATAAGTACAATGGATCTTATTCAGAACAGAATGTAAAAGGGGTTGAGAAATATTATTAATATTAAATGGGTCATCATGAAATAAAAGCAGTTTCAGAAAAAAAAATCTTCAAAGACGTATTCATGACTTCAAGATACAAATGTGAACGCTTTAAACAGTAGTCTATTAAGAGAATTAAAGGAATTTGTCATCAAAAAAATCTATGATTATTCATTCTTACCCTAATAGTAAAGTGAGTTTGGTAGTTAAATTTTTATTACATTTTGAAATACGAGCGAAACTGACCTTGTGTAAAATTAAAGATAAGATCCAATTAATATTACGAATGCGAAAGTTAGTTTCTTATTTACATATAGAATAATTTTTATCCCAATCGACATAATCATATACAGGGTAGTTTTTATTTCAATCGACCGTTTGTTTTATTTGTTTATGTGACCGGGATGTGACCTTTATTTAAGTAAACCTAAGAGCAATTTGACCACATTGGCAATCCAGTCGAAATTCCTCCGTAGTTTTCGACAAAATAATGAAAAGGTAGACACAAATTTATAATTTACGTTTTTGATTGGCTACCTGACTGAAAGTGGCATTAAAATATTTATTATTCCGGTATAAAATTAATTTAAAAAGTTTATCTAAATTAGCCCAACCCCTCTTTAGGAAATGGTAAAATTAACAAATTTATTTTCATAAATGTTTTTTGAATTTTTAATTAACCTCAAGTCACATTCATGAGAATGTTATGACCTCCTTCTATGGTAAAAGGAAAACTGACAATCAAAATTAGAAAATAAAGTAAAGTAATTCAAACTTATGCTTTAACGAAAAATTAAAATAATTATTACATGTTTTGTTTATTGTTTAGTTTTTGTAAATGGTGAAGTTACTTTGTTTGTTTTTGATCAGGTACTTTTCCAAAATCTTACATTACTAAAAAATATTTATTTGGTTTTCTTTTCAGACTGCCGTAGGGCTCATTGAATGAACTTGCAACTAATTCACGTATCAATAGAGCAATATCGAAAATTTCTGTAATATTTAATGATTTCCTCCGGACTACCATTTCCACTTCCACAATACCAGAAACTTTAATAATTTACAGAATTGGTGCGGTCCTTAAGACCAGACGTGCAATAAGCCTAGTTTCGAGGACTGCTCCAGACCAGACTTGTGTATGCATTTAGGTTTGCGTCTGCGGCCACGCGGGCACTACATAGGATTTACTCCTAAAGAGGCGAATGGCGATACCAAGTAGTCATACGCGTTACAGTGGGTCATGACTTGGCAAAGATGCCGGATTATGCCTTGATTATTATCACGTGGTATTTGCTAGCCCAAATGAGAACAGGCCGAGACCTCCAGAATTTATGTCATCCTTCTCCCCATCGTGTACCGGGACACGATGGTGACACCATCAGATTGGCAATATTTGCAATGCGGCAGCATAGCCTTCCCATTTCAGATTTATGCAGCATTACTGACTCGATCTACATTTCGCCGCCCCGGATAAATAGACCGCCCCACCGGGTGCTCCGCAGTGAAATTTGCATTCTACAAACGGTGGTCCCTCGAGTTCTACCGCTAAAGGTGTTGCTGCGGCATCCGAAAATGCTCGAGAAGCTCGTATTCAATGTTCTGCTCCCTGTTTGCGTTTTACGCCATCAAAACTGGAGAAGGAGAACTGGCGGGAGCTGAAGACGTTTCGTCTTCTTGAAGAATATGCGCTCCTTTGCCGCAGGATGTCGTGTGTTTAAATAAGGAAATTGCGAAAGCTCGCAATTCTGCGTTCTCCGGCGGCAAGGACTGCAGGTTACGTACAAGGACGAGTGATCTAGAGGAAGGTCCCAACTTTTTCTTCAGCATGCGTTTCCATGAGCGTCTTACCGCTCCTTAAAAATGTTCTGCCATTCATTCTTTGGCCGCATCTCGAACATTTTCTTGAGATGTTTTCGCAGCGCCTTAAGGTCTGGTTGAACTTTTCTAGGTTGTGTTGTTTCATCCAAACTCGCGGAGCACATGCTCCTCCGTCTGTTCGCGTATATGTAGTACATATGACTCTTCTGGAGATCCTGGAACGCTCCTTGTCAATGATGGAGGAACATTAATTACACGCAGAGCAGCAAAACACGAAATATAATGAACGCAAGTCTGCACGGTAACGTAATAATGTAACATGGTTAATTTACCATTATTTACCTCCGCAGTCGGACTTTTGTTTTCGCCACGCCACCACCCTCTCCGCATTCGTGTGTAACCTTGGGGTATGTAGGGGTGGTGGCGCACCTTACATGCAATGTGTGTAATCCGCACGAAGTGCCTCAATCTTTTTACCTTTGTTGAATTTACCTGAATCGTGGTTAAGTATATGCGGCAAGTTTTGCTTTATTGTTTTTCAAGAATGCTTAGTTAGATATTTTTGCTGTCATTTGTCTGTAGGTGGTCAACGTGTGTATTTGTTCCCACTTATTTTATTTATGCGCAATCATATATTACACATACGTGGGTGGAAATGGTAAAGTTCCATTCCGAGAGAAAAGCTCTCATAAGGCCCCAGAGATATTAGCATAAAAACATTTCAAAGGCGCACCTTGAATTTTACCATAAAATCTCTAGTTGTAATCAAATAACAAAATGGAGAAAACATCCCCTTGGGGAATTTGTTGTCAAAATCAAAATCAAAACTTTTTTTGGAAAGGAGGATTTTTTCAAGAGAATTATTATGGGCAACTCAATTATAATATTTTTAATCTTAAAACAAATTCACTCCAGTGCAGACATATTTTAGAGGCACACATCATCTCTAGCCGGTCTTACGGCCGCAATATTTTTCATATTCCTTAATAAGCTCTAAAATCAAAAATCAAGAAAACGTGAATTTCTCAAGTACATGAACAGTGTCTTTCCATTCGTACGCCACTCTGCCTCACATGAATTTCGTGGAAAAATATTCCTTATACCATGATGGCATCAATTAAATGTATATTTTATACTCTGAGTGTACTTAGCGCGTCAAGAACTGCTTAACAACAAGCTGCTCCTTCAGCATTTCCTGAGCTACTTTCAAGGATGATTAAAAGAGTTTTGTTTTGTTGTTAAGAACCTTAATAATTCATTTTTATAAATATGCGACAGATTTCAGACTGCGACTTATGCATAAATTTTAATTGCGTAAGCCATACTCAATGGTACTGGGTGGTACCATCAATATCCTCTTCTGTTTATGATTTTTAAATTACCTCACAAAGGAAGGAGAATGATTTTATATCAAATATCACATTTATTTATTTGTTTATTCTATTATAGAGAAATGTTGTCGCGATAACCATTAATCAAAACTCTCTATGGAATTGAATGGTATAAACTACAATATCACTTTGCACCCTTTGTATCTATGTTAGATAATTAATAAATTTATATTTAAACAAAAAGCGGGCAAACATTTTAATATTTAATGTTTTCAAGAATAGCGAAGAACTATAAAAATTCATTCAATGGAACCGATTTCTGTGATATAATGGCATTCCGCTAATAATAGATTTTGAATCTTTTATTGAATGCGGATGCAACTAACACCAATTCGAAAATTATGAAAATTATGATTCTTTGGGGAAGCAAATATGTGTAGATACAGTACCTTAATTAATTGATGAATATGATATATGTTATCATTTCAGATAAATATTTAATGAAAGTGTTTTATGTCTGACGCAGAAACCACTACGATTTAAATTGAAAAATTTAATTAATTGACTTAAAAGCCTTTAGTATAGCTGCCTATTGGTTAATTCGTAATTTATGCAATAGAAGCTGAAATGGGGACAGTGAAAGTACAAATCTTATATGCGTGTTAACGTGTCTCTTCAATATATTTCATTAATTTCAGAAAGAAACCTTATTAAAAAGTTATTTTTTAAAGCATCCTTTCGTAAAATCTGGAAGCATAGGTTCAAATTTGCATTTGTATTTTAGAAAGGGGATGACCGTTGTGATGGGTCAACAACAAATATTTTACGTTTTCTTTAAATATTTTAAAGAAAGTGTTCGCTGGAAGTTAATTTAAAATTCACTAAAGTGTATCGTATTTCAAATACGATTTTCTTGGGAAAGAAAATAAACTTTTCCTTAAGCTGCCAGGAGTGAAATATAATAGTTTAGTTTAAGTAGTATAGTTTAGTTTAATTAGTATAGTTTAATAGTTTAAGAGAAAATAGGGTGTTTCGTTCCGCACCAACCGAACCGAAAAATAGATTCCCGTCGATGAATTGAAAATTTTCCTTTGGTCTCCAATCTTATATGTATATTATAATAAGTATGGCATTAAATATAAAATTTAAATATAGTACAATTTCCCCATATTTTATTGAGGGGTAACATACACCTTGCGGAATCAAATAATTGATTCGAAATCTCTTACTATACTATATAAAAGGGTAGTATGTTTTTGAAGATATTTCATACTTACTAGAAGTAGCAAACATTTGCTTAAACTTCATGGCTAAATGACTTAATAGTTTAAACTGTGTTCGCGATGTTCTCTCTAAAACTAACAAGGTCATTAAATGTAGTTGTTCATCCGCACTTATCTCTTTAAATACTACTCAATTAAACAATTTCTGGACTTCTGGCCGTTGTTATTTTAAATAAATGTTATAACTCTTAGTTATGCTTCTATTTTTTGCTATTTCCAAAATAAAATCTTAAATTAGCTGGATTGAAATAAATTTGGCCAGAAAAATAGTGTAAAGTTATTGCTTATTACAATAGTTTAGTTTATAAATTTTTAGAATTTTCAGGTCTACTGAGTTTGGGAAAAATTTAAATATGATTAAAATGAGCAAACATTGAACTAATTCTCTGCTGGTAAGTTTTTACTAAATTAAAATTTAATCTCTTTATATTGACTGTAGTCAAAATAATCCTGAAATAACCTTGTAAGATCCGGATAAAAGAAAGGTAGTATACAACTCGGGAAATACGGCACCGGTTGTATTGGCTTAACCTTGATTTCAAACATGCTGGCAAGGTGCCAGCATTCAACTTCAGGTTAGATTATAGCTGCTGTTCGAATTGTGTCCCAATTGTTCGAATTGTATTTCATTGAGCTCTTTTGTGTCGAGCCCTGCAATAATTGACCGTGTTCTTTTGAACGCACAATGCTGAGTTATTGAATGATTTCATTTCGAAACAGTCTCATGCCTGTGCTTTAGCAAATATTTGTAGAGCAAAGTCAATAAAATTGTTGCTAGTGGAATGGCCTGTAATTTGTGGACAGTTACTGACTAGGTAAATAAAATGAGCGACATTCACGTAATCATAATTACTTTCCAACCTATGGCAATAACTTTCAAATCAGTCTCATTCTCTCAAATTGACATGAAAAAATCTTTCCTTCTACGTGCTTTTGTTTTGTCCAAACCACAAAAATATTCAAGCCTTTAAAAGCAAATCAATAACACGCATTTCGTTGCTACTTAGTTTTATAGCGTTCTCTATTGAAGTTGTATTCAGATTCAAAACAATTTTAGTTCCTTTTTCAAACCATGGTGATTTTTATTGCCTTCAGATAATATGGCGGCTCCTCCTACCCTTAATTCGTTAAGTGAGATTCGATTGTTGAATAGTATTGTTAGTTGGTCTTGAGTGGGAATGATTATATTGTCTTTTATTTCTTTTTTTTAGAATGCTTACATTTTATGTTTGTATTTTTCTGTTCAGCATGCTAAGCTTAACTCACGAATTTATTTTAGAATGTCTAGGCTGATACGTGAATTTCATGAAATTTTTTACTTATTTTGCATTGACTAAAATTGATTTCAATTTCAACATGGTACTTCATTTTATAATTTTTTCTTCTTGATCTGGTGTTTACTGAAAACCTTTCACAATCTTCAGAGTTTTTCAATAATATAAGAAAGCATATTTTCATTAAAATCTTGTGAATTCTAGTGTCATGAAATCATGGCATACGTTAAAAATAATTTTCTCAGAAAATATTTCTTTTTATTCTTCAAATTTCTTCCTACAGAAGAGTTATTTTACAACAAAGTGTAGAGCTCTAAATATAAACTAAAAGAACTATCAATAGCTGTCTGCGTTGGTGAAACAAAAGCAATATTACCTGAATTTAATAAACCAGAAATGTGCTTCTTGTTCACCGGCCATTTGAAGCACAACTCTCCTAAGAAAATCGATTTATTCGCACCAGTTTCGTTGTTATTGATTCACTTGCCGAATCAACTGTTCAAATCTCTTAAGGTTTTTATGGTGCGGGCAACAAGTGGGAATCATTTCTACAAAATTCTGACCCATTATGAGGGAATAATAGAAAAAGTTTGAGGGTGGCGAAGGACCAATGATGTGATGATGATGGTGAATAGCCAAGAAAATTTTCTGGCTGATTTAAAAACTCGCAAAAGTAGTCCTCTTAAAGACCAACGGTGTTCTGGTAGCCATTGTTCGTCGAGATAAGAAATCGTGTGTCGTGTCTAAGATGGTCGATTGTGCGACCTTCTATAATTACGACTACTTCCTCAGGCATGAATGATGAACATACTCTGGAAGTGGAAGGCAGTGGGAAGAAAATTAATGACCCTTTCTCAGGAACTGTTGCATTCTTTGGACCAGTATCAAGGTCTGAGTTAGAAAGATGAAGATCCGTGCTCCTCGGGTTTCTCTCTCTTATACTCTGGACAAACTTAGTTATTCGGCGCAACGAGCTGTGAACTTTTCATGGTCTGTCGTTCGTCTTATAGAATCATGTCGTGTCTTTCCTCACTCTGTTTTCTCGCCAAATTTCATCAAGACTCAGCCGCAATTTGTAAAACGCTTCACAGCACTGCTAACCTTAGAAGAATGGACTGTAAGTGTAAACCAGAGGATCTAAGAGATTGACCTGCTTTCAGACAATGCCCCTTGGGGGAAATTTTCTAGATGTTAAGACTGCCTTGGGCACCTTACTGTATTATATGCATGGTTCAAAATTAATTTTGCCTTATTATGTTGCTGTAACTGGACCAATGTTACAGGATTGAAACGAATGTTAATTATAAATGTGAAATAAAGAAAAAGTAACATATTACTAAAATTATTATCTAATCCAAAAAAAAGAAAAATAAGAATCCACTTTATAACTTATACTCGTATATAACTAAATAATGTAAACTTTAAAAGCATGAACAAGAGTAGTATTTAATTTAAAATTTAGAATATAACACTAAATATAAAGATTTCTTTGCATTTTATTTGCTATGTGTCATGTGTTTCAGGAATACATGCATATGATAAATACTGCTGATAATAAACAATAATAAAAAATAAATAAAAAGAACCTGTTTGTATAAAATTTACTGTTGAATTTTAAGATATTTAAACATTTTAACATTGATAATAAAATTACTACCCTAGCGATTATTAAACTATGCTGCGCTTTAACAAGAGAAAACTAATTAATAACTTTATATGATTTTACCATAACGATAAAATAGAAGAAAAGCATTTATTCCACGAGACGCTTTGTTTTTTTTATTTTAGCCTATTTGTTTTGCCTTAGGGCACATATTTCATCCACATCCATCCATAGTTGTAGTAAGTCGCCATGTTGTGTTTTCAGAGCATGATTAATAACAAGCACGTTAAAAATTGTATAATCACAGGTACACTATTCATTATATATGCGTGTAAGGATTCCACGTTGATAATTAAGCATAATTATGATACACTACGTTTTTACATTGTAATAAGCTTTTTCATTTAGAACGACACGTAGCATACAAACCTTATCTTGATTTTATCTGAAATAATTTTGTAGGTATAATGAAATTTAATATCAAAAATTTTAACAAAATAAAATTTGAAACACCTTTCACTTGTGCATCTGAAAAATTAATACACATGAGGAAAAGTCCCGACAGTCGACAGTCGACACTATGAACTCTAATGTGGAAATACTGGTCCTCAATAAATCTTAACCTTAAAACGACACTTTTGGGTATTTACCCACTAAACGAATTTTCCTTGACACTTTTAGCAGGTAAGACCCAGCCACGCCTTTCCTCCGCGTAAATTCACGTAAGGCTTTCCCTCTGGCATAAAATAATTGATTTCGAACATTAGTTTGTTTCTACGTCTTAAAAATGATATATTTTAAACTTTGGGTTTAACGTGTAATATTTTATGTTTGTAAAAGTCGTTTTAGGTATTGAAGAAGAAATTTATATGCTCGTTTGTTTTTTAATTCTGCACTTGTAATACCGAAAGGACTTAATTGTTGTTACGAATATTACGTTGCTAAATTTGTAGAACACACTTTTCAGACATCCATGAGAAATGAATAATAGGGTATAGTTAAGCGGAGCCCTTGTACATACTTATAATACGTTCTTTATACTTGGTAAATTATTTTTCGACACTAATTTATCTGAATGTGTCTCCAAATAGTTTAAAATTTTTATATTTTATAATGCCTCTTGCTGGGGAAATTAACGATTTCTTAGAAGATTTTATTTAAAAAAAAAAAACATGTTTAGCTGCATACTTGTGTACTAAAATATAACAAAATCATTATATTATTATTATTAAAATTTTCAATGAAATAAGCTTCCCACAAAAAGTCATCAATGTTTTTCTAGATGAAAATTATTTATTTTCAAAAATGTACTCTGCGTATTGGATTTAAAAATGACCACAATTACTTTTGGCCTGGACCTTTCATTGTCTACATCCTTTACCAAATGCAGGATTATGTATTAACCTATATTTGTAAGTATTATTTTATGTGGACAACAAGTGGCAAAATAAATTTAAATTTAATAAACTAAACTGTACAAAGATACCGAAAAGCTGTCTTACAATAGAAGATAAATTCACAGATGCACTTGCACGTAAAAATGTTACACATTCAACAGTTCAATAGCTTTTTTAATAATGAAAAGAGTAATTAATACCCAATTTTATTCGATAGCAAAAAATGTTCGATTTACTTTTACTTAAGATCAAGTAAATTTGTACATCCCGTTTTTATTAAAAAGACAATAATTTCTGTTTTTCTTTTGTATTTTAATATTAAAAGCAAATCAATTTCTTTTATAATCGCTAAAAAATAAATAAGAAATTTATTTATGGTCATTAAAAATGATCTTTTAGATGATGCTAAACCAAGACTTGAATGCAAAACATTTTTTGGAAGGAATCAAATTTAAGAATCATTTGCAAATTTAGTAATAACTTTAATAAGATTATGAACTGTAGCAACTTAACTGAAAACTAGATTTAAATTTTAATCTATCCTAAATCGTGAAAACTTGACTGTGATATTTGCCAAATGCGTTAGATTCAATTTAACAAAAACACAAATTTAAAAGGTGATTGAAAAATATTTATTTATTTTCAATATTACTGGCATTTTTAAATCCCCATTGTAGATAAATAGAATAAACAATAAATGAAAAAATAAAATCAAGTCAACAATGTAAGATAAGAACTTAACACTTATTGGTTTCAATCAGCACTAACGGCATCGATTCCCAACAGAGCTTTGTTTAATTCAAGTGATTGTCTGAATTGCTGAAGTGTGACCTCCTTGGAATTACGAGAATATGAAGATGCTACAAGTGCACTTTTGTTCCCCCCACATTTAGGATCCGGAGCATCCTTGCGAAGTTATCTTTCACAATACTCTTGGGCTCCGAAGACTCCTTAAGTGGCACCATCAATCACTGCGGCAAATTGAGCCAACATATGTTACAAACATTCCCAGTCCATATCCGTTCACGCTCGCGAGGATGCTCATTCTGGACCGCGTCACCCAGCATCCTCATGCGTCCGGAAGGACTGATGTAATTTACGTGCTCGAGCACATGTAATGGATCCCGCCTTACGTATGAGAATATGTGGGCACGGAGCCGAATATTCCGGTCTCTATTGAAACATCTAATCCGGACGTTACACAAGTGAGGATGTAAATTAGAGCGGCCTTACATCGTCGAGTATTCATGAGGAGCGCTTTTCATTGGGCTCCCAGGATGTTGGAGATGCATTAAAGATGCAGAAGTTTCCTCGGGCGCTACAGGACCAGGACAAACGTACGCCAGTCGCATTAAAGGATTTTTTCCTCAAATTCAAAAAGATCCACTTGAGAATCTCGGAGATTTCGCACAAAAGAGGCGACAGAGTATGCTGGGCTGAAAGTGGATTCACTGGCAACCAAAGCCTCTTTCTAGGCAACAGTTCCACTGAGATTTACAGTCAAGACAAGACAAACGCCTCAGGAGATGATTTCGTTTCTTTGCACAAACAGACCTCCGGGAAAGATTTTAGTGGAGCAATAATCATCTGTCGTAACTTTGTAAATTTACCTTGCTTCCCTGGAGCCACCACATCTCGTATTACCCATTTCTGCTTTTATTGATGGAGCTGATGAAACCCACTCACAAGCCATTCTGGCTTCGTGTTTAACGCCAGACTAGAGAGGATTTAATATGCATCCTGAAATAAGTTTTCCACTCAAATGTGAATTAAGCTTGCCGGAGGACAGAGATTTGCATATCGACTGTCATTTTTCCCTTTTCTCATGATCTCTGGTTTAAAAAAACGAAAATAGTACCGTCAAAGAAATGAAATTGAAGGAAAATACAATGTTCAATCCGCCGATACTCCCCTAGGGTTTCCAGTAAGACGAGGTCTTATCTGAATAATACGATAACCTGTAACTTTCCTCTTTTTTACGCCTTTTTAGATTTTCCGTATATGATTTACTTCCTGGGGTACTTTTCTACAGTCTATATATATAGTCGTTTATGTTCCAAGGAAAGGATTACAATTATCGTTAGGAAGATGATTGTAAAAAATTATAGAGCTAGACGAGCTCTTTTACACATATCATGCTCAAATATTAAATACAATGCAAAATATGGAGAATAAATGAATATTTCCACTTTGCTCTTTAAAACCAATAAGTAGGTTTAAACTATGTATCTACAAAATTAACAAAAATGTATAAAACCCAAATTATAAGTGCGCCAAATTTGATTTTGATTCAGAATTATATTCTTAGTTCATGCAAAATCTGAATTTATTACACTGAGAAAAACTTCCACATCGAAATATTTTTAAATGTAAAAAGACATGTACAAGCAACGTGTCATGTTTATTGAAATAAAATAATTTTGTCAACTCTGCATTTTTCTAAATCAAAAAATGATAATGATCAAGATAAGTTGTATTACTAAGCTACGAACTTTTTAGTTTCAAAAGTATAATTATTTCCCTTTTTTACATAACTTGCCTAAATATGTCCCAAAAATTTTGATGTTCAAAGTAAATTTCGATTGACCCACTTATTCTTACATTTCGTTGTCCAGGGCGCTTTATAAAACAAATTTTACAAATGTACTTTTTAAACAATAATCACCTCCATTAGTAATACAAGAAAGTTTTTGCTACATTAAATAGCAGATTGTTGGAAAAAATCTGGGATCCAAAGATATTATGGATGGTTCCGATTTATTTTAAACAAAATGTCCGCATCCTAAGGACGCAAGCATTCCAAATATACTTAGGATATAATAAATGATTCCGTCTAGATAAAATCCATAAAAATGACCTAATCCGCAGACCGGCATTAAGGTTTCATTAAATTATAAAAGCCGTAGAAATCTCTGCATGAATTGCAAATTGTGCGCATTGTGAGTTATGAAGCAGAAAAATAAATGTCCTTGCACTTCGCCGGGGTGGTGTGTGGTGAAGCAGGCCCTGGTCCTTTTTCCTGCACGGGCCCTCGAACATCCAGGCATATGCAGTGCGACCAGCAATTTTCACACGCCTACCCTTCCGTTTCGTTGCGAAAATGGAGAACGCAGATCCAGATCTGTTTTTTGTGGAACGCGCTGCGTGAGCAAGCATGGCCTCTGTGCGCGTATTGTCGTATCCATTAGTGGTGCCATTAATCATTCATTGAGTCGTGACTTATCGATTTCTTCACAGCATATCCTTCGTGTCCCTCGGGAACTTCGATATGTCCTCCATGTCTTTCACTGGCTTGACCGCATTGGGGTTGGAGCAAAAGTTCAAGTTCAGAACGAACCATTCACGTAGCAAAATTCTGCAGTATGGCAATTTTCTTTGCAGCCTTTTCATTCTGAGTTCCGCCGATGGTCGTTGCTAATAGGATTCTAGATGACGCTCTGGAGCTTTTATCCTTACGATAGAACCGGAGCAGGGTCGGAGCAGCCTTACCATGCATAATTGAGGTATCTCGGCTTTAGTGTGTAACTGCCTTATGACGGGATATTGCCAGTTTCCCTTTCATGCTCTGCCGAAAAGGACAGTCCTGATGGAAGAATATTGAAATTAAGTTTTGAGCTGTTTCCGCTCATGAATTTATCATCCATCTCGTCTTTGCCGGGCCAGGACTGCCGACTACGCATTCGAACGAATATGTCAAGGGCAAGAAGATGAATTGAAACATCATCGGCCAACGGGGCCGCTTCATTATGTTCCTGTCCAAATTAGAACGCTGTGAAGTCCCACGTCAGAAAGGTAGGAGTAAAAAGCAATGATGGATCGCTTCTGGAGATAATAAAGAAAGGTAGTGCTCGACAGATCTGTTCTGTTGCTCAGGTACTTTGAATTATTTACTCCAGCAGATTTGCCATGAATCAGATATTTTGACAAAGTGCGTCACACCGATTTAGGTAAATAGGCATAGGTTTAGAATTGCATAATTCATCATATCGATGTAAATATCTAGTCACAAGCATTTTGTCCTTTTATGTCTTGTGACCGCGAACACACCCCACTCTGCCAAACTTCAGCAATTTACATTACTACTTTTAATAAGTTTTCTTCTACAAATATTTAAAAGTATTCTGCGTTGCTCTGCTTTGGTGAATTTATAAGGGGCTACATTTTTAAAATATTAGACTGAGTAGATATTTCCGAAATATTTAATTTTTGTAAGTGGAGTTTCGCTAACATACCCATACCAATGATCATCGAGAGTAGTAAAATATAATTTTTATAAATTTCAATTACTATTTTCACAAATATACAATATAATTAACAGAAACAAATATGAAATTATGATTTGTCATTTTTAGCTCAAAATAAATTGTTAAAAATAGTTTTTTTGCACATTTTGACAAGAATGGCACCTTAAGAAAACTTAATGACTACAATTTTTCTATTTTAAAGAAGAAACCTAATTTAGATAATTTACTATTTAAAATACTATTAACTGAATTACTCTTTTCAACTTAACGTTAACTATATAATCTGTTGCAATAACAACAAACACCATGTAATTTAATATTCTAAAAAATTTATCCAACTATCAATTTAGTATGGCGAATTTTTGACTTTAAAAATTAATGTAATGATACATAAATTTGAGAATATCAGTCTCAACCCTTTTTATCCCGCAACTGAAAGCCCCCGATTTGAAATTTCTTTTGACTTTAAAACATGAACTTTTCCTTTAACGCACTGGATATTTTTTACTTTATGAATGATGAATTCATAATTTTATACAACTAGATGTTGTTTTATTTATCCCTTTATTGACATAGAGTAATTTAGATTACATCATTTAAATTTAAGTACTATGCTCTAACTTTAAAATAAACGTTTTAATCAAGTGTTTATTGTTAACGTAAGATCCAATGAGTTACAAGATTTTTATGAATATTGGTCTAATTTGATCGATCAAAACGGAAAACTAAATTTATTCCATCTAGTCCATTATCTTCTGTTTTAATTAATAAATGAATGAATTTAAATCATTCATTTCGTGAATAAAATCTTCTGCATTCAGTTCCTGTGTTGAACGTATTCGTGAATTTTGATTTTTTCATTTCATGTAATTGAAGTTACTGCATTCATAATTTTGAAGAAATCAAATGCAACTTGTAATGCAATCATGTAAAGACAGCAGTCACCGAAAGCGTTACAGAATTAACAAAAACTTCTTTTTATACATATTTGGAACACTTTACTTTATACAAATTTTTCGAAATAGAAATGACAATTGTTTTTAAAGGTATTAAATATTGTTTTCGATTCAGAAAGTACATATTCCAAAAATTGGTACTTCACACACATTTTCATTAAATTGCCTAGTATAGACTAAGACTGTTATAATAAATTTACTTAAATTACTATAAACTTGAATTAAAAGCATTGTTTTACTTAAATGCTTTGCCAGGCCGGAAAGATTGAGCAATGTAAATGCATCTCATATTTAAATTTAAAAATTCCAAACGATGAAGCGCTCTTTGAAGGCCTTGTAATAATATGAAAAGTAAGATTAAAAAAATAAAAATTATCTCTCGTCCTTTGCTCATCAGGCCGAGATTAAATGAACCTTTTTTTTCTGGGGTTAATTAACAGTCCTCCATAAATATTTGCATGTAAAAACTACGAGCAGTATGCCCGCAAATGGGCAATTGTTTTTCAGTAAATCTTCAGTTTTTTTTGGAAATACCTACCTGTCCCGACGGTTCGCCTCCCTGGCTCGCATACTTGGGAAGTTTATTTACAATTTTCATGTAACATTTACTTTCGCAGGTAAACAGGAAAGAATTTAATATGCGAGCCTAATTAAGCGTTTGGTAAATATTTCAATGATTTACAGAGTCACGCGTCGGGTTCCGTGTAATCGCAGGTCAAACTTGTTACTCGAAGTATACCCTTTATGTGGGAAGCGTAATATCAAAACATTGCCCTTGAAAAGCAAAGTTCCTTTTCACCTGGGCAAATACATATCTGGGGTACATACGGTGAGCACGAAATCGCGAGCACTCAAATTGATGCGTAAGCTCTCCTGCCACCCCACACCAACAACGCGATCTCACAATCAACAATATGACGCGTGATTGTGTTGATAACGACCAGGTAGGGTGGATATTAATTTTTCAAGGCCGGCCTTTAGGTGAATATGAGAATTGCTGTTGATGTTTTGGGCAGTAACCCGAAATGAAAGTTTCATTTTTTCATATAGCGATCCGCATTAACCGAACTGTTACTGCCCTTCCTGCTGGATACCATTCAGTTTGATAAGCCTCTCAACCAGACATGCAGGTGGAAGATTAAGGCAATGTTCAGTAAGACACGAACCCAATTCTGCTGTCGAGAAACGTGACAATGAAGTAAGGAAGAGGTGAAGGCGATGAACAGGAACAGCACAAGTTAAGCACTTACTTCCTGCTCTCATGGCTTGAACAAATTGTGCCAGCTTCAGGTAATAACTCTGTTCCTTGGCAATTTTACCGCCAAACTTCAATTTTCTGATTGTTTCTGCCAGTGAAGTTCCAAGGCCAATATTCTAGCGATTGCTTCAGTTGTGTTTATTTATTTAATAGGGTTCGAGGTGATGTGTCTCCGGCAAGGCTTAACTTTTAATGAAGTCGATTTACTTCATTTTTCCGAAAAGTAAAGAAATTAATTCGGATTAATATAACTTATATTTTTGCCATTCCAGGAAATTCAGATTTACGAGTGTAGGTGTACTACGTTTTGCAGCATTAGACATTTATCAACCCCCACACTTAGTAATGACGTAATTAACCCACAGATAGACAAGCACATATGTTTGAGAATACTTTAACTAAATTTCTTGATTAAGAAAAGAGGCAGTTTATTTTCTGTACATAGTTTCATTTTATGAACCAGTGATTACACATTCTCCTACTTGTAGAAAAGATTTCAGTTGACTTTAAGTAAACTCTACCTCTGTTTTCGTCACAGTATTTTTCGTGCAAAAATTGATTTTCCATTAAATTCTCTGTGCGTCAATCGGCAACTAAGAGGCAGGCAAAAACTGTAAAACTTTTTCCTGTGGCTAAATATTTAAAGAACTGCTTCAAAAATATCAAATTACTGTTTATTGATGAAGGTAAGGGTCTAGTGAAAAATCGGGATTTTCGACATTCAATTTTGAGCTACTGGCGAACAACATTACTTTGGTCCCTTAGAAACATTGTACCACCAGCATTTTAGCCCATTGACACATTTTTTAGACTTTGGTCAGTCAATCTACGGCACAGTTTTTGTCAGATTTGCCTGCAAATTTTCAGTTTATTTCCTTGAAGTATTGCTAATAGCACTCCTTAGAGCTTTTAGAGTAACCGTACCAGTTTTCCAAAAATTTTCCAAAAATCTCTTTTGATCTCCAATAACTCAGGTAATACGCAGTAAACATTTATGAAATTTGATTTCAAAAGTATGTCACATGAAAGTACTAAATTACACCGTTCCAAGAATAGCATTTTCACTAGAACCTTACCTTAATGGAATGATGAATAATTATACGATTCGTAAAGCACATTAAATTTAAGAAAGAAAAGTACTTTTGATTTGAAAATTTAAATTATAATTATAATGTACATTTCTATAAATTTCCCTCAGTGGTTGTGACAAGTTTGTTTCACGTTAGTTTATGTTGTTTAAAAAATCTTTTCATTGATTTTAATGTAAAAAAAATGAACAATGAAACAAAAGAAAAGTAACCAATTATTCTTTACAGATCTTTGCCACCCTAGTTTTAAGTTGTAGCCTAAGATATAAGCTTCCATTCGAAATAGCTAGTTGTAAGACACTATAATTGTTATGCATATTTACAAAATCAAAATAAGGACTTTTTAATCTAAAATTTAAAAGGAGAATAGAGCCTATTGCAGATTTAAATTTAGAAAATACATGTCATGACGAAATACGAAGTTTTATAACTTTCTGGAAATTAATTAGTACAGGGGATATAAAAAATCATTTCTGTAGAATATCTTCTAATTGCCCCTTTTATTTTCAATTCTCACATAAAAGCTTTGGATTTAAGATTTTTAAACTTTCTCAATACCTTGTAATGTAAAAATTGGTTCTTCTAAAATCATCTAGAAATTTTAAAACAAATGAACATTAAAATTCTTTCCTTTGAAAATTTTTTATTGAGTATTTTCGATTTCAAAATCGTAAAGTATGGATAAAGCATTGGAATTATCTATAACTACTCGGAAAAAATTTTTAATCATGATTGTTACATAGTAAATTAATATATGTGAATAATTTAAAAATTAGAAACTGCTATCAATAATACTAAAATTAAATAAAACAGACATTAATATTAAAACTTACTATTCCACTCTACTAATTAACTAATGATTATCAAGAAAGGCGGTAAAACGATGTTTGGGTTAGAACAAAACTTAAAAATTCTAATACAGTTTTATATTAGAATTATTGAACTTTATAGGACAAAAGTAATACTTTTTAATTGCTTTGACCTATAAAATGAAAGGTCAATAAGCTTATTTTCCGCATTTGACTGAGAGGTTTTATTACATACACGGAAAAACCTGCTAGAATAAAGCGTAGGAACATACAATTTGTTTAAAAATTGAATCTAATTATATAAGGACTGTCCGAGAAAAATTGACTTTTACTTTCAGTTGAATAAGAAAGTTGGGAGTTGTATTCTGGAAGATATTTTTATTTTTTTTAGTTCTTGATAATGGTCTTCCTTAAAATCCATAAAAACATTTCATACATTTTTCTTTAAATCTTTCATTAAATTTTGTATATTTGCTGTTGTTATTTTTTCGCAGCCCCGGCACTATTTATTTTCGCGGTTTTTAATAAACATAGCTTTAGAACCGGTACTTTAAAATGGTGTTTCATTAGAATCCATTGTCTTTCCATTGGATGTATTTCTACGCAATTGGGTGGGTTGGGGTCTTTAGGCACAATTGTTATACCACTTGCCTCAAACCACTGAAGGGTCCTTTTTGCGTAATGCTAGTAGATAGGTCAGGCCAAAACAATACAGAGCCATCGTGGCGCTGAATGAACGGCTTCAGTCTCTTCTCCAAGAATTCTTTAATGTATACTTCCGCGTTGATTGTCACTTCCGTGACAGATTCTTTGCTTGCCAAACCATATACTGCTTGGGAAATTTGGAAGCTCTCGATGTCCTAAACTGCCTATGAACACCATCCTTCGTAGAGGACGGGTGTAATTTCTGTCCAGATAGCTGGAAAAAATCTGCCTTTTCTGGCTCTCCTTTTCGCCTCAATCTCCTTTTCTTCCGACCGATCCCGAACTTTCTGAACTTCCTAGTGCTACCTAAGAACTGAATGGTTTGGATGTCGCCTGTACCGACCAACCTTATCGGCCACATTAGGCTCACTGGGCCTGAATTTCTACCTGAACCCATTTCCGACGTCAAGGTAAATCCTTTTTGTATTTTGAAATGGTCAGTTCACAATGAAATACCCGCTTATTTTGCCAGCACGGTGTACCTAGCTGCAGGATTTTCCACGTATTTGGAAATAATTTCTTGCCGCATTTCTCCTTGTCGAGAGCACATCTTCACTGTTCAAGTGAAGATCAAGTAAAACATTTAAGAAATTTTGTGAATTAGAATTTTTTCAAACACCATTTATTAAAATATTGAATGCTTGAAGCAGTCACTAGTTCAGTAATTTTGAAAAAATTGAAATTAAATTTTTATTTATTGTATAATAGCCGAAAAATGGTAGAAAATTATTTTTAATATGCTAGATATTTACTCTGATGACTTGCATTTCAAAAACAAAATAGCCTGAATGATGGGCCCACTGACTTTCATCAATTATCGCATCAATAGGACAAAAGTTCCGTCCAAAGCTGTCGACAGGAGCTGCTCTAATTACCTCCGCTATCTAACGAAGATTCCAAGGAGAAAAGTCCTTTTCCTAATAAGAAAGTGCTTCCGTTCGAGATTTGCTCAGAGTAACATTAATTGATTCCCATTAGTCATGGGACTGATTGCAATATCTCCGATTCACAGAGGTCTTAAATAAAGTGAATATTCACTAAATATCCGCGTGGCCGCTTATTGAGCTTCCAGCAGTCCGTCCAGGGAGTCCAGTGCTACTTATCCGGCTTCCCTTTGATGAATTGTTACAGCTTCATTCCGTGAAACGGTCCCTACGATAACGACTTCCTTTCCGCCGCACCACCACAAAGCCAACTCGGGTGGACAACGCAGGAAGAGAAATTATTTCTCCAGATTTTAGCAATTAACTATAAAAGAGGATGTCTGCGGGTCTGGGAGAAATCACATCGGGATTTCCTTCGCATTCGACTCTGTCTGAGGAGATTGTGCTCATTTTTTGTCATCGTCATCATCGTCACCGCGAGGGTCTCAAGTATCGTCCTGAATTAATGCTGGATCGCAAACGGAGCATAAATTCAAAATTTTTATCACTTTTACTGGCCAAAAAACAGTCTTCCCCTGCACTCGTATTACTCAAAAGCTGACACAGAAGAGTCCCGTGAATTATGGCTATTACCTGTAGCCCCCTTACTTACGGTCCAGGAAGATCTACCATAGCATCGTCGTGACTTTTTCGAAAATTACGATTCTTTTCTTTCGTTCCTTTTTTTAGGTTAATTAGATGAAAATTTAGTAGAAGCAAAAGTGGACTTTGTTTACTTGCTACTTTTTATCTCCAGACAAAAAACTTTTAAGTGAAAGCGCTCTTCGCAATTTACTGTTGTTTTACAGCCACTTTTCGACTACAAGTCAGTCTATGTCAGTCTTTGAGGAGTTTTAGGACATCAATTCAAGGGGAAACTTTAAACCGACAAAAGTGGGTTCTCTTTCCTCTCACCCTGCATTTAGAAATAAAGTCTAAAAAATTTTACATGTGCGAGAAATTTATGGGGCTGTTACAGCCCCGGCTCGCGATAAGAGCAGAAAAAGTTAAAGGCTGACAGAAAAGGGCTGGAAAATATGTCCTCATCGATTGTCCCTGCTAAAGGAAGATGCAGAGGTCCTCTCGGGGGTGGAGAATAATTTAACCATTTGAAGTTTTTTTTTCTGAATATTTCACCACTCCGGAGATTTTTACAGAGAAAAGAAGGCTATAAAATATTACTTCACTCCGAAGGCAATGAAAGTTATTTTACATTTCCATATCGGTTGAACTAACGCAAGGAGATTCTACTTCATCCGGCACAACAGGGTTGGAATAAAGTAACACGGGGTTGAAGGTTTCCCACACCCGAATTTTAATTTTGACTAAATAGTTATTTAAAAATTTTTAAACCAAAATTTTAATACCCCATATCTCGTAAAAACCTGTAGTTATCAATTTGTTTGTGTTAGTTCGAGTAGAAAAATTAGTGGATTTGAAAAATAAATTATTCCTTTTCATAAATCTATTTAAAACAATTTTTACATTTAAAATTAGTTTTTTGGTATCGAAATTATTATCAAAAGCCATATGAGATTTTAAATGTTTAAGGTCAATAAATAAACCATTTTATTGGTGTGTTTTTCGCGTTCTAAGATTCCCATATACGTATAAGCCTATTTTTAACATAATTAGGTAATTAAAATTAAATTTAAAGTTTCATTAAAGCATGATGACTTCGGAATTCGCTTACACACTTTGTTTGATTTGATTTCTTTTTGTCTATATTTAAATTCACTTAGATTTTATTTTAATTGCAAATCACGAAAAAAAAACTGAAGGGCAAAATTTATTTATGCATCAATCATCATTTATGAGTTATACGTTTATAAACAATTTAAAAAGTTCTAAGATTAAATTTATACTTTCGAAAATACCTAGGATAATAGGCTCATAAGTACGGAGAATCTTTTATTTAAAAAATTAAACATAAATAAATTCTTTACTCCACTCCAGATTTTGTTACTCATATTTTTATATTTTACGTTTTTCAGAAACTCCTATAGCCAGGATTGATTTTATCGAACTTTAATGTTTTTTTTTTTTTTTGAATATATTACAGATTCAGATTGCATACAGTACACACAATTTAAAACACAATTATTCAAAATTTTTCTACAAGACTGACATTTCAAATTTTATTTCTGTAATAAGTCTATAAGTTTATAGTCTAAAAGATAAATCGTGGTCTCCGCCCAAATATTGAACGTGCTTTTTCTTTTTTGTTAAGAAAACTGTAATTTTATAAATCACTTCATTTTTCAATACCCAAGCAATTAAACAATGTCAAACGTTGAATGGAAATTCACTAAAAGTTCCATTAAACTTTTCTGTGTCGTCTTCAAAACGGCACCGTTCTTAAAGGTTAATGTCGCATTAAAAGTTCATTAGATTGAGCCTACAAGAGTAGAAGGCAACAGAACTTGGTCCATTTGCTCGTCTTATAAAGGATTGATTGTGTCATTAACGCTGATATTTCTACTTCACAAAATTTACTACGTTTCACAAAAATTAATGCATTATAAAATAAATAAATCATAATATTAATAAATTCGAATTTTTTGTTACAAATTTTGTAATCTATCACAATTCCCCGAACAGTTTACTGTTTGATACTTTTACGTTTTTACTTTAACGTCATATTTAAAATGAAAAAGTATTCTAAACATTTATTTTAAACAGATTTTCTTTGATCTTTCTCGTACTCTCAATTTTTTTCTTACTACCTCCCAAATTTCCTCTGTATAGGCTAAGAGGAAGGTATTACAATTACGTAAGTGTAAAGTAATAATTTCTTCCGCTTACGTTTGTGTGTATAGTAAATTTTGAGGATTTTTAGCGGGATGAAGGCCAAATAATGCAGTGAAAACAACTTTGTTTCATTTAAATTATCTATTTTTTTTTAAAGTTTGGTAAATAAAGTCTCTCAAACCTGACAGAATCGATTGCGTAGCGTCAAAGTAGAAGAAATTCATGATACACCCTCATCTATTTCGTCAATTTTATTACCAATCTGACTGACACTAGAAACGTGACTATAGTCAAGCTACAATATTTGCCCTATTGCGCTGAATTAATCACATTTAATTACTCAAATCGATTTGATTGATTAGTTAATGGCATTATTTCGTGCCTCTACCTCCTCCAATAAATCGAAGTTATTCAGCTAATTAAATGGGTGTTAGCACCTATTGGCAGATGGCTAAAACCCTGCATGCCACTGATAGTGGCATCCGCACGTACTTTAAAATCCCACTGTTGACTTGCACAACTGTTTTCCCACGGCCCTAGCGCTGTTATCCTTGCAGTATCAGACGGAAATTATTTTAGTTGGACCATGCCAAATTAGTTTTAGTTTGTTTATATGATGTGGCTCATGTTAGACCACAAAAATAAATATGTAAACGTGTCATTCGAATAAAAAATGATATGCATGATTTACATACAACGATATGCAATAGAGTTAGATTAGAGGTAGTGTATCTAAATTTGGAAATCTAATTTTAAAAATGTTTAATTTTATATTCTGTAAAACCAAGAGTTTAATGTTCCACCTATAAATAAAAACAGATCATAATTTACTAATTTTTTATCTCTTAACAATACTAGTTTAAAATTTATCATTTTTAATTTTTCATTAAAAAGAGAAAGAAAAAGCAGTACCAAAGCATTTCGCAAAAATGGAGCATTGATTTATTTAAAATTGTTCTTCAGTTTTCTTCTGTTTTTTAGAATATGCATTTTAAGGAACCCTTATGAGGAAAATTTTGAAAACAATACCTAGGACACCTCTTCATCTCAAAAGCAGCATGTATAAAATAATATCCATTTCTTTGGCAAACACCATCCCCAAAGTAATATAAATTGAAAAACTGGAATGAATAAGGTGGAACAAATTAGAAATGGTCTGTCTTCTTTACAAAAACTAGTTCTTCTAAACTGAAAACTGTGCAAAACACTAGTTTTAATTCCTATATTTTAGATAGAAAAAAACTGTGTATCAAAATTTTCATAATTATTTAGCTGTCGTTTAGCCTAGCCGTTCTTTCTTTATTTTTAAAATTATATTATTTTTTTATTAGGAAAGAAAAATCGTAAAAACCTTGTTTTTATAGAAAAACAAATACTAAAACAAAAAAAAACACATATCGGCTGAATCCAGGATTTTTGAACTTTAACAGAAAGTTTGATGTCTTGTTTTCAGGCCAACCAAACTAAAGAATCATAATGCTTAACTTTTCGTCTATCTCACCCTTTTAAATTAATTAATATTTTTTCGCCTTTTTTCAAAATATAATAAAGAAACAAATAAACAAAGCGAAGAAATATAAAAATACGAAGTCTATACATCGGCGGGCCATCGGCTGGTTTCGTTTTTAATAATATTATAAAATAAACACTGGTCAATATTTTCAAAGTTTATTAATTAACTGAAAATAGTAAACCTTTCGATTAGTTATGGAATATAATTTCATTCACATGGTTGCCACAGCTACCTTTGCAATACCCCATCCACAAACCTAATGCAGTTGATTTTCTGTTGTACTCACGTGCCTGAATCGTTTCTGCATTGTCAGCATAACATGGATCTTACACGGCACCCCACAAAAAATGCTCAGTTCATTATTTCGACCAAAATTTCTTTCAAAACCCACACTGTTTCGATAACACAGCACTTATTTTGGAAATAAATTTTCAATATTTCCCAACATTGTTTAAGCGTAACTATTAATTTCGTACCGCGGTGATATGATACCGTGTTTCTGTCAATTTTTTAAGCGCGAAAGTGCTGTCTATGCCAGAATAACATGCAATTCAAAAAACAAACTAGGCGATGGCCTACCCTTTAGAATGTATAAAAATATAAAGGAAAAATAAAACATACCTTTGAATTGTGAGGTGAGAAATCCTAATTTGTACTAATTGAGATAAATAAGACGGTTATAAATCTTATCAAATACATCCCACAGCAAGGACATTAAATAAAATAAATATATTTTCAAACTTCAATATGAATGTACAAAGTACATAAAAAGTGTCGTCAGATTTTCAAAATGGTTCCTCAGAAAATTCGATATACTTAATATATATTATATTATACACATAACGAAGACTAAGATAAAGAAAGCGAATACCTTCATTTTTCAAATATGGTCAGTATTTATCCATTACAAAGATAGCTTAAAATTAATCTCTTAGCCCTAGTGCTACCAATTCTAGCCATGTTTATGTTGAAAATCTAAACAAACAGAGATTAGAATGACTTAAGATCGTCCAAGAACCTCAGTTAAGCTCTTTCAATGAATGAACAAACAAAGTTGTGGTATTATAAAACGCAGTATTTAATGACAATGCAGAAGAATATTAACAATTCACCTGGTTGAGTCGCACAGGGGCCTCTGCCGTACTCGTCGTGCCCCACGCACATTTATGATTAATCTGGATTATAATTAACCTTTATACCAACCATTTAGAATTATCCATTCCTCGAGCAGCAAATGGAAGACTGTTCTACCGTAGAGCGGGTAGAATTTCTTCAAAAGAGGTCGAGAGTGTGTATACAGGCGCAGCCAGGACCCCAGGTGATTTATTTATCTTCTTCAGGTGCTTCCGCTGCTGCGTCTTATTTTTATCGATGCAGAAACATAGAACCGATTAAAAATTTATCGCGTAAACTACTGGCGTAGTCCATCTAGAGTTGTATAGCCGCGCATGGTGCACTAGAACTTTACTAAGATTTCTTTTGTTACACTACATCCTATAAGGGATATGGCACAGCACTATACAGCACTGTACACTAGCACCAGAGCACTTTCTTTCATTAAAACCTAATTCTACAGTAGCACACGGAAAACAGCCTAGAGCACCTTAAGCACTTTTCCAATTTTTAATGAACCTGAAAAATAATTGTCTTCCGAAGAGCGTTTGGACTGGGAACTCACCAGAAAGAGCCCACTGAAAGTATGCCAACCCTTATTTATCCCATTTAAAACAAAAAGAACTTTTTCACTACCTGGCTTCGACTCGCAACACTCGTCGCATTCACAATCTCGAACTGCACCTGAGCAACTAGAGCGGTGCTTCCGCGTTTCAGTAGGTGAAAATTGATTTTTCCGCTCAAAAAAATAGTTCAACCGTTTTTTCCAAAGGGTACCCGTCGCGATTTCGACAGCATGCACTAAAGATATCCTTCCTTGGGGAGCCAAAGCAACAAACTGTTGGAACCGCTCCTGTGCTTAGCCTCCATGAGCTTTTTGCTAGCTCCTCTGGAGCATCCTGTTGTACTCCAGCCAGGCTGCAGCGTTTTGGGCTTTTTACCATAAAGCTCTCCTTGTGGGGTGGTCGCTGCTGGGGAATCCCATGTTGAACTTTATGGCACATGTAACAAGTAGTAGACGTGCTTCCTTCGAGTCGGCTAGATCTTGGTCACCTCGCTTCTGCCGTCTTACCTCGAGCCCTTTCTTCGCCCGATCCCCAGACCCAACTATAGAACAACTGGAGCCTGTTGGGGAAGGTCGTTCCCAATCTATCTCGAATCCATTTCCACTGGTTTTTAACACCGGGTCCATGGGAGTGACCCTAAGCAGAAGGATGGTCGTCGGTCGGAATGCAAGCTCCCGAGGTACAAAGGGAAGAGCGGCTGCCACAGGACCCTTTTGTACTTTCGGATTTATTTCAAAAACTACATGTATGTGTCTGGGATGCGAGAAGGGGCGCGATGTCCCTTGTCAGGATGAAACGTTTTGATAGGGTGATCAAACCATTTTCAATTGTGTTTGGAAAAACAATCCCATTTTGGCTTTTATTTGTCCTTTGTTCGATTCGCTTTTAGATTTGCTGGTTTTTACAGCTCGGTGGAGTATTCTGCGGGTTTTTTGCTCCCCTTTCGATGAGGACACTATTTCGTGATGATGCGGCTACCACAGCGGGAAATTTTTGTGGAAAACTTGCTTAGAATGTACGCGGCGCATTCTGCCTCATTTGGAACGCTCTGTTTGGGGTTAATTAAGAGGTCTTTCACGTTGACGGCGCTTTTGTTCGAAGGTAATTGTTTTCAACGTTGTTCACCTTTTGTTTTCATATCTAGCGAATATAGACAAATATTGCTTATTTATATATATTTAACCCTCTACTTTCTTCTCGCTATTAATGATGCAAGATAAGCTCTTGTGGGCGAAGTTTATTTAGCGATCAAATAACAATGCACTAACTTTATCATAACTTATACAAAAATTTTCATCAGTGCTTTTTGGTTAAATTTATTGTGAAAATCAATTTGAATTTCAAACAAAGATATTTTTTTTTATTAACAGGTGAGGGTGATATCTCAAGAATATCTAAATCAAAAAACTAAACAACCCATCCTTAACTATTTTCTAACTATTTAAGTAAAAAGTCTGCGAAGTGGTAGGGACCTAAATTCATAATGTCAAAAATTCAAATTATTTTTTTACAAATTTTAACTGATAATGAATCCTTTGCAGAAAATTATTATGTTCTATATAAGACTGTTTTTATAACTTTCATAAAATGGGAACTTAGAGAACAATAAAGTGATTTATAAAAACTGAATCTAAATTTTAAAACCTCGTTAATTTAGAAATAGTTACAAGTTGAAAGTATAATAAAATCTTATGTTTATTAATTTATTACTCATCTACTTAAGTATCGACAGTCACCCTGTATAATCACTAATTCTTAAAATTTCCTCTAATAGAAGAATATAAATAGAAGCAGATCCAAAACATTCCCCTTGATTTTTTGAAAAATGCATAGCTTGAAAACCTGAATAGCAAAACAAGGACCTAAAAGATTTTTTTTCATAGTCAACTACTATTTGCCATTCATAAAATCTTATTAAAATAAAAGTCGAAATAGTGTAACAAAAATTCATAAAATAGTGAAAATACAAAATAATTTATAAACCAAAAGAATAAAAATTAAGTTATCACCTGATTAGTCAGTATGTCATTTAATTAAATTGGAAATTGAAAGCTTTTTTGATAAATAAAATTATCAACCTATCCATACTATCAAAATACTTTTATTGATTTCATACCAAATAAAAATGAAATCATACAAAATTTAAAATTCTGTGAGTTATGAATTGCAAGTCAGAAAACAAATTGGATCTCAGTTAAAATGATTTCAAAGATCTTGTTCACCTGAAATAATGCCCTGGCAAGTTTGGCGACCGTTTTTCGTATTTTTAAATAAGACAAAATAAAAATTCTGAAATCATTTTAATTTTGTCACAAAGGAACAAATTATGCGATCGCAAAATACTACTAGAATCGTTATCTTTTTCTTCGTTTCGATCTCAACAAGTCTATGATTACAGGGAAAGCGACAAACAGTTCTACAAACATAATAAAATTGTAATCAAGTTCAACTTTCACGTTTGCATGTATTCAATTCAATTTGTATGAACATAAAATGCTATCAAAAATTATCTCGCAGTTAATTATGAAATATGGTTTTTATCTACTAAATAAGTTTAACATTACTTTTAATTTCTGTTGATATCTTATCTTTTTCACCGACTGTCGCGCCGTTCTTTCATTCAATTTAATTGCAAAGTGATTTAAAATCCAATTCAATTTAATAATGCCTCAGATGTTCACGTTTTGTTGTATGTACATGTGTAGTATATAATTTACATTCTGAACCAATTAAAATGAAATCACACAAAAATGTCAGTTTCAGCGAGTTTTACTTTTTGTTGCTATTTTCAAGAAGGTTTGTAATATTATTTTCGTATAGTATAAAAGCCCAATAATTAGCAAAGCTAGAGTTATGTTTATTTATAGGGACAATTGCTTGAAAACAAAAATTTGAACGTGTGTATTTGTATAATTCATTTTCGATTCGGTTTGGCTGTATTTTGTTTCTTATCCTGTAATTTTAGCTCACAGCAAACCACAGTTATCAGAAAAAGGTAGACAATTGTAAGTGATTATAAAAATTACACAGACGGCATAACGTTGGAAAAAACATCACAACATAATGAGGTTGAAGAAATCGATTTTCTTTTATTTTACTTACATTCTTAAGATAATTTCATGAAGGAAACTGACAAATTAATTTAGTTTTTCTACTTCTTACGTAGATTAAGTAAGTTTATCGCTAAAATTTATTTAAGGAAATAGTTTTAGCTCTTTTATTGAATATTCGTTTGAACATTCTATATAAAAGCTTTGACCATGGATTAACATGGAAGTTTTTATTGTCAATATAATAACTCCTTTAAAAACTACTATTTGTGTTTCACTATTCAGTTTAGAAATTTACATATATAAAATCCAACACTGAAATGACTTTACATAACAAAATATAACATTATATTTTGAAAAATAGTTTTAGTATTTATATTTATGATATTTTCAAAATTAAAAGCCCAAATTCCTCTAAGATAAAAAAATATTTTCAACCCGTTGAAGTATGAATGTAGAAGCGAATACGAAAATAAAAAGGTGGAATAATGTATTAAAATTTTTAATTAACTTCAACAGTAGGCAATAAAATGATGTTTTAGAAGTAATAAAAGAAATGAATTAGAAGCACATACATCTACACATCTATTGGGGAAACATTGTGTAGGTATGAAAGCAGTTGCAAATCATTGACTACTTTGATAAGGAATGTTTGACTTCCGTATGGAATGATAAAAGTGGTGATGATGAGGTACTTAAAACACTGAGTAATTTTGAAAATAATTCTAAGATGAATAATCAGTATAAATTAACAAATCGAATTATTGCGGAAAAATAAATGAGTCAGAATGTGAAATACCACTAACTGATATCTCAGATTTACTCTCAGATAGTTGTGGAAATATGTACAAGGGTAAACAGTTTTATAGAGAAGATCAATTGAGATGAAAAATTATTGTTATTAGAGCATTTTAAGATTTCAGACAGAAAGGTCACCTGCATTACTATTAACTACTATAAATACTGATTCAACTACTTTAAATATTGAAGGAAAAAATTCAGATATGACTATAGACATATAGACCGAAACCTATGTTGCTATATATTTTGAAATTTGCATAATATTATTAATAAAAGCTCTTTAGTGTCATGTTTTTAAACTAATGGCTTTAAATAAATATTTTATTTGGAAATAATAAAGCGCCATTATATTTAGTACCCGTACCATTAAACAGAAATTAATTCTCAAAATCCTCCATTAGGGAATGAAAATTTGATTATGCATGTCCTTGATCCTTAGGCCTTGTCCATAACAATTAACCGGAAAATTAATTAGCCGGGTCCGCGGGAGGGTAATTTTAGCCATACGAATAAAATATTAAATTTCTGTAATCATTAATGTTAGCGATGCATAAGTCATTACCCCTGAAAGCTGAATAATAAATTCCCCTCTAGGTGGTTAACTTCTGCAATTATGAATTATTCAGAATTCGCTGAAACCCATAAATGCGAAGGCAACCGGGCTGGCATCACGGAGCCACATATTTCACCTGTTCAAAAATCCCAATAATGCTTGCAGATATTGCGAAACAAAGGCCGAATACGATTAAGGATGAAAAAATGGAAAACTAGGCAATTCCTACGGGCCTAAGCTCGTTTATCAAGTCGAACTCATTCGATCGGAAAATTGAACTAAAAAAGCAGGAAACAAATTTCGGAACCTATACAAACGGTTTTCTCTCCACCTGTTTATGCTATAGGGGCTTTTATGCCTTTAGCATCCTAGACGTTTCCACAAGGTCACTTTAAAGTATTCCTCTACTCCAGAAAAAAAGTAAGCACTTGTACTCCCAAATGTATCCCTTAGGTGTTCTTTGTGGATCTCTAGAACTGCTTTCACATTCAGAAGTACCTTCCGGCACCGGAATAAAATCAACTACTGAAAATCGATGTCGGGCTTTCACTGTCCTAACTCCTGAAAAATGTTACTGTCTGATTCCTCTCAAATGTAGATGATTATAGGGACAGGAAGGCCACGATATAGTTTTATTAATGTTTCGGTCAATAGTTGATCTGAGACCCATCGGGTAATTCGTATCATCATTTTTGGGTGTCAGCGGTGTACAATTTATTGCCAGCCGAGAAAAACCATTTATGACGGATTGTCGAAAACACTCACTTCGTTGGGAATTTTGAGACATGGGTTTGTAGATTATTAATGATATCTTTTCTCACTGAAGTGGAATGACTAAGATTTGTGGGAAGCCTCTTTTGAGTTTTTACTGAAGAGGATGCACATTAGACAGAAAAGAAATATTTTTTTTATTTTTATTACTGCATGGAAGGGGACTACTTTTAAGTGCTGAAAAAAATGAAAAGCATGAGTTTACCCACTGCAAAAGCATCCTTGTCAAGTTCTGCTTGTTTTTATATCTATTTTTCATATCTCTCGTGACATGTATCAGCGCTGCGCACTCTTATGGACAGCGCGTTCTTGTGGCATCCTAGCCTATATAATTTTTCTTATTAAAATCACAATAATTAACCTCCAAGAGTATATTGAATATTTTAAAATACAACTTTATCCTTATCGGAACAAAATTAGTATATTGTCAAAAATATAGTTCTTATTCCTTTTCAGTACGTAATCCGAAATAAATAAAGCAAATACAATAAAAATGCAGATAAAAACTCAAAAGTTTTTGGAAATTGAAGAATTCTCTATACGAACCAGAAATTTTTAAATTCAGGAAACCAAAAGCTTAGAAAACCTACTTTATGAAACAATTTGAATCATTTTTAAGCATTTGGATTCTTATTAATATATCGGACAATACAAATTTTGTTCTGATTATGTAAAAACAAACATATATTAATATTTTTATAATAGTTTTTTATTTCAGGTAACCCATTCTTTTATTATTTTGCAATTATTTTCGATATTTAATTTTTACCTCTTACCTACCGCTTTCAAGTAAAATTATATCACAAATAATGCACAAAATCACACTTTCGCACTAAGTGCCCACTGTAGTTTAAAACAAAATCTTCATTTAATTTTATTGTTCAAAAGCATTTATGAGATAAAACTGGTGAAAAAAAACAGCAAAATAAGTGGAGTTATTAAACCAAAGGAATACAATCGCGATGCTGAATCTGAAAAGGGTAAATATGAGTTTTCAAATTATGCGCTCTTAATACTTGCTTATACACTTACTGAAAAGATTCGCTTTGTAGTCGAAATACATTGTCGCCTTAGCCTCTACTACAATCGTGATGTGCCTTTTCCCAATTCCACCATATTTTATCCGTGCTGAACCTTCAGTGGTGCTTTGGTGAACGTCTATTTGAACAAAAGTAATTTTTTCACCAATACCCGTTACGGGATAATTTATAGTAAGGCGTGCATTTGTAGGTTTTATAAAAACATACTTCTGGGAAGAATGTGCAACAAGGCGATCATCTGAAAAACATAAGTAGCTTATAAATGCGTTGTTCTCTCCTATTAATAAAACTATATTACTAGATGTTGTGTCTCCAAAACGATGCGTTAAAATTTGTCCAATCTTATTAGCTCTATCGAAAGGGATAATATCAAAATCAGAATGCTCCTCTTGAAATTTATCTATACGGTTAATTTTTTCGAAATCAGTTTGTATATTCGAATCTAATGTTACATTGCTCGGATTAAGACCAACTGCTAAATTTACAATCGAGAAAATCAACAGGACTGTATAGCCTTGCACCATTTTACACTGAGAATCACGTTGGAACAGTATCACGCAAATAAATGAAAATATACCAAAAGAGCTACATTTCTATTCGTAGTAATTTTATTATCTTTTAGATAAACGGAAATTTAGTGCAATTTCAAGTATTATCACAATTGCATGATATTTAATATCCACTTTTTGATTTCAGTACAATCAGTTCAATTGATATCTAATAATGATAGTTCAACACTTTCTCTTTCGTTTAAAAATTACTATATTTAATTTAACTTATGGGCTATCTAACAGCATAAATTCCCTTAAAGTTTTGGTATAATAAAATAACAAACATATTTCCACATACTGAATAATAAAAGTGGAATATATCTGAAAACAACGACAAAATCAATGCGCGTGTTTTTTTTTAAATTTTGATTTTGTAGAAATACTATATTAAGCACTTCATCATGCTTTAGTTTTAAATGTTTTAACGCCTGTAAAGAAATAGCGTTCTTATTTTTATTTTTAAGAAGCAATATTCCTGACTATTCCATAACTATTAATACGACAATTCCATTTTAATTCGAATATGACCTTTTTCGAGAAATTCTGGGTTCTTTATTGGATTTGTTTGCAAGTGCACATTTTACAAAACCTACAAATATTTTTATAAAAAAGCTCCACAGAATAATTTTTGGAGAGTCAACATAGTGTTTTTTTTTATAATTCTGTAAAACTGGTCTCTCAGTTTTTCTTCAATTTTTCTAATTCAATCCAGATAAAACATTTTATACATAATTTGAGGAAGTCTTCAAAAATTTTAAAATTGGAAATTAAAAATTGTGATAAAAAACATAAACAGAACGGAAAATATACACTTTTTTATTTTTAATTATTGAAAAAACATAATACCATAGAAAACAAATTTTATGTGGAAGAGTGTTTTATCAAAATTATCAATTGACAAAGTGGCTTACAAAGGAAATTATAAATTAAGAATGATATAAAGATTAGAGCAGTTTGAAAGCCATTAAAAAAGCACAGCGACGCACCACTGTAGTATCTTTATTTAATAGTCTTTTTATATTTTAAAATTTGAACTATAAAGGAATAATAATACTACTAATGGAACCAGTAGGCCAAACGATTGTAAGCGTGACGATGAACCTAAGACGAAAGCATTTAAATCAACAATTTCTTATTTATTCTTTTGAAATTTACTGTAAAGGTATGCTGCGTAGTTGAAATACATTGTGTTTTTAGCCTCCACTATGATCCCAATATGTCTGCCTCCAATTCCACCAGAACTAATATACGCCCGCCCTATAGGACTGCTCTGTTGAACATCTATTTGAACATAGGTAACCCTCTCTCCAACTCCAAATATAGGATATGTTAGAACAACATTCACATCTTGCGGCGAACTGAATGATCTCGATTTGATATCTTTCGCGATAAGACGATCATCTGGAAAATAAAAATAGCTTTAAATATCTTATAATATAATCAATATAAGAAAACCAACAATATGTTTTTCTGCCTATAGTATGCGTTAAAACATTCCCAGCTTTGGCAAATCCATCGAAAGGAACAAGATTAAGTTCAGGATGTAATTCCCGAAATTTATTTATATCGTCCATAACAACTAATTTACTTTCTACTGTTTCTGTTACATTTCTAGGAACAAATCCGGACACGATTGTTACAAAAAGTAAAACCAATGAAATTGTACAAAACCGTGCCATTTTTAGCGACGAACTGCTCGTGGGTCACTTTAAAACGATACTGAAAGCTACATTTTTATCGCGGTAATAAATAAGGATTATTTGATCTGGAATTGATTACATTTAGAAACTGCTCTATCTTTTCAATCAACTTATAACGAAAACAATTCTGTACAATTTAAGCAGAATGACACATAAATACTCAAATAATGTTGTTCTTTAAACGGAAGTAGCGTTAAAGAATTAGATTAGGTTAGGTTAGGTTGAAGTGGATGCTCAAGACACGCATGGGCCAATAAATAGCCGGTTGTGATTCCACGCGAGATTCTTTCTTTTCGGGTTCCCATTCTCCACCTAGAACCATTTAGATCCTTTTATGCCAATAGACCCCAAATCTGCGATGTCATTTAAGTAGGGGCAACCGAGTGTATGGGTTCTGAGTCTAGCGAAAGCTGGGCACTGACAGAGGGAGTGGAGCAGGTTCTCCTCCTCCTCCTCCTCATGTCGACAGCTTTTCCAGAAGTCGTTGGCTAGGACTCCTAGCCTTTGGACATGCTTGCCTATGAGGCAGTGTTCTGTGATCGCTGCTACCGCAATGTGGATGCAGTTTCTCTCTAGCAGGATTAGCCGCTCGGATCGCACAAAACTTGCCCAGTGATGAGGCATATCCGTTCAACTTGCCATCTTTTGTTAGTACCTTCGGTGAAGATTTTCTTTGTTTGCATGAAGATTCCTTTCTGATGGTGTATACATGCTAGAGGCTAGTAGGGTCGTGCCGATTCTAGCAAGTTCATCTGCCTTGCAGTTTCGCGGAACATCGCTGTGTCCCGGTATCCAGACGAGATGTATCCTACATCGTTCCGACAGTAAATTTAGTTTTAGGTGGCAGCTAAATTCTATGTCTACATTCTACGGCTGGAGGTTTTTCGCTTGATAGTATGTTACGTATGGCGGTGTTGTACTTAACCCAGTTGGTTCTCTTCCTATTTTGGAAAAGCGAATGGTCTGGTTTACTAATTGCCAGACCCCATTTCTAATTAGATATTTTTAAGAAATGAAGAATGACTCCCATTTCTAATTAAATATTTTTAAGAAATGAATCGTTATGAATTGAAATTGTGGCAAAATTTCCTCACAAATGCTTCCTTTTCTCAATTAGGAAAAGTTTGTTTTATGATTTAAAATCTAGCTTCTCCACTTTTGCTCGGAATGAATTCTATAATAAGCCATCCCCAAAAGATACATTAAACAATTCTAGCTTTGTTTATACGAACCAAAATTAAGCGATGACAAAAAAGATTTATCGGAGATTCATATTAATATTTATAGCGTTAATTAAACCCATTCATTTTCTGTTTTAAAATTGTTTATCGTCCCGAATATTTTGTGTTTTTCTCTATTATATAATTTAAAATTGTCTTTAACTTTTTAACTAATTACAGATAGGTTCTATTTAAAAAAAAAAACCAGTGGCATTCATTCCTTTTAATATCTTTGCATAGTTTATAATAGAAAACAAGTACCCAGTTTAAATTGAATTTATTCTTTTAACCTAGACTTGAACAAATGAAAGAATATCTCAGAAACAAATTACGTAGGTATTGCTAAGTCTTTAACTACACCAGCCAAAATCTCTGAAGTTTTGTACCTCCAATTTGCAATATTTTTGCTAACTTTGCACCAAGCCTCGCCATGTTTAGGCTCAGCAGCAATACATCTCTCTTGAACCTCTTTCTGTTGCTCTTCAGTTCCATGAAGTAACTCAAATTTGTAGAAGTATCCCCAAGCATCTCCCAAATCAGGGTCAATTTTTACCTGAAATTAAATTATAATTATTTTTAAGAATATTAACAATTCAAGCAAAAGACTCGCCGTCCTGTTAAACCAATCTCTGCATTTCTGCAGTTTATGCTCTGACCAGAAAAGTTTCGAAACAGCCAAAAGAACATGTGGATCGTGTTCGCACTTCTTGAGGGCATCGACAGATTTGGTTTTTCTCTGAGGCTTAGATTCCATGAAAATAGCTTCTGCCCACAATTCACCGGCATTGGGACACTCCTGGAGAGCGCGGGCCATCATATTATTAGCTATTTCCTTTAGATTCGCTCGTAATTCTATTCTGATTGCAGCTAGCCAAAGACTAGCTGTTTTGGGATTTTTCAATCGACCCCTCTCTAAAATTGATCTCGCCTTTGTCAATGTTCCCTTTCGCTCTTCCAAAGACGCTGAGAGTACCCATAAAGGAATTGAATTAGGACACTTCTTTAGACCAGTAGCATAGGTTTCGCTAGCGTTATCAACCTTCCCCTGCTGCTCTTCGATTTGCCCTTTCATCATCCATAGTTTTGCAAAATCTGGAAAGACCTTAACTGCCTCTTCAAGCAATTTAAGCGCTTCTGGCAAATTATTAAGAGCCCACTCTAGTTTTGCAGATTTCATCATAACTCGCGGTGTGGGCGCTGAGGCCCGTGCCTTAGCTAGTAATCGACGTGCTCGTTCGTACTCCAAATTTTCGCTTTCTAATTTAACAGCAGCCAACCAAATATCCTCCGAGTTTGGGTTCGCTTGGAAGGCCAGCGATAATATTCCTCGAGCCGCCGGTACATCTCCTGCAAGCCACTTGGATTTTGCACCCATCAACCAAAGAATTTCGGATTTTGGACAGTGAGCAACTGCTCTTTGCAGAAGGGCTTCCAAGCTCTCCCGTGTACCGTGATTCTTCTCAAAGTAAGCCGCACGAAGCCAAATGCTCTTTTTAGATGGGAATTCCTGGAGGGCATGAGCGTACACAGCTCTAGCACACTCAAAGGCGTTCTCCTTGGCACAAAACTCAGCATCGTCTATCCATGTCTGCTTCCGATCTTCTTCTTCAATTCCAATTCCTATCACGGCTTTAATGATAGCTTGGCAACAGTGCACAGCTCCAGACCTTTCAGCCTCTATGGCCTCTTGGAACCACTGTTCTCGATTGATCTCAACGCCATTTGCACTAAGGGATGTCAGAGCACGGTCTATAATCTTCTCCACCATATGGATATTCCCATTTGCCTCCTCCAGCTTAGCAGCTGTCGTCCAAATTTGCTTATCAGTGGGAATATTCTCGCGGGCCTTGTTCAAGACTTTCCTAGCATTCTCGTAAGTTTCAAGACGAGCTAGAGCCAGCCAGAGCTCTACGCTAGTATTGCAGCATTCTACAGCACGTGACAATAGAATGCGAGCATCCTCAGGATTCTCCAGCTCTACTGCAGCTTTCCAAAGTCTAACCGAGTTGGGTATGTGTTCGAGAGCCTTACGGAACACTCGTCTTTTAGCTTTTACTTCTGTCTCTAGGTCTGCAGCTTTTATCCAAATCCTCACCGATGTGGGAATGTGTCTAGCTGCTTGCGCGATAACAGCCTTGGCGGTGTCCGGGGGCTGTAGACGAGCAGCTTCAAGCCAAAGATCTTCGCTCTGAGGGTTTATTTCACATCCCCTCATAATCAGATTTCTTGCCATTTGCACCTTCCCAGTAACTTCCTCTAGCCTAGCACTAGCGATCCAAGCAGGCGGATGGTTTGGGTTGGTTTCTCGAACACTCTTCAGCAGCAATCTAGCTTTTTTAATATCATTAATATCTCCCCCGTAGGTCGGAATCATGCTCTGAAGATCTGTTAAATACCCCTTGGGATCCACAACAGTTTGTCCAGTAACAGAATCCGACACTTGGGATAGTTTGACGTTCATGAGTGTATTTCTAGCTTGACCGATCTTCCGCAAATCCAAATCTCCCGTAGGAGTCAACATGCCTGGAGTAGCCACTCCCGGCACCATAGAAGCCAAGCCTGACCTCGGATCTAAATTTGTTTGTGTTTCTCCACCTAAGTTTCTCGACAAGACACTGTCTGGAAGGGGTGTAAATTTCTCTGCTCGAGGATTTCTCTGCTTTCGATTACGACTGTCTCCAACCTCAGGAATGTTAGCCCACTCCTCTGCAGTTACAGCTGATAGATTTCTTTTCAAGTCCGAAAACTGCTGTTGTATCTTTGGACTGAAAGACCAAGGCGTTTAAGATGTCCCCATAACTATAAACTAATTTTATCTCACCGCTCTTGTCGATATCTCTCCAAATCTTCTTTCATTCGCTTTTCCCTGTACTCCTTTCTCTTTTCGTCCATTCGCTTATCAATGGACTCGTATATAGCATCAGCCTCTTCATCATCCTTGTCGTAAGGATCCTTTGAGAACAGCGAACCACTATACCCGCTAAATTCGTCATAGTTGGAATCGTTTAGATCCTCATCGTCTTCCTCCTCTTCCTCTTTTTTTTTACGTTTCGCCGCTGGAGGAGCGTGCCGGTCATCGGATACATCATTCGCATCACGAGCTGGACCAATATCAGACCGTGTTGTGAAACCCGTAGCCCTAGAATCAATAACTTTAGACTGACAAGCATCTGATACGGAAATAATTAGAAATTACCCTCTTCCTACACCTGCAACATATCCTAAAGGAGCCGGAACACCCAGAAAGTGTTTTTTATTCCTATTTGCTATTGCAGCGGCCGCTACACTCGTCATTTTCACAAAGTTCGCAAATAACAACAATAATTGCGCTCACAACAAACCGAACCGTCAAATGTCAATGAGAGGGAAATACAAATGGCTGGTTCCCCTCTGCTAACAGCAGCGCCCGTAGTGGTGGAAATGTGGGACTAAATGGTACTTTGTCCCGAATATTTCAAAAAGCTATAATAAATAAATTAGTAAGATTATTAAATTTATGAATCCGTTGCTGGTGTACAATCTAGGATTTCTAGAATATACAACCATCTTCAATGAATTGGGTATTTATCAACACCATGATTAGTACTTTCGGTTTAATTTTAGCAACCCATTTAAAACGTATCGTAAATAAAAGTTTTGCCTCAATTTATTATACAGGCTTATATAGGAAATAGCTGCTCTTTATTCATTGCCCTAGAATAAATACTTTTTTCAAAGTCAATTATTTGCCATAATTATAAGAATCAAATCATTGAATCATGTTTTGAATCTCAAAGAATTAATTATATTATTACACGAGGAAGGTCGGAGCTTTGTTGTTCGGTAACTGTAGCAAATAATAAAACAAAGTTTTTCTTTATCAAAGTACATGTTAAAAATAATTCCCTTTCTTCGAAACATCCTTGAATAGCCTTTCCTTTAACTCATTATTGTCCCCGAATCTACTTCCTCTAAGGTACCTTTTGATTTTCGGGAATAAACTAAAGCCACTTGCGTCCAGATCAGAATTATAAGGGGGGTCATTAATTTCTGTAAACCTACACTTAAAAAGAAGAGAAAAAGACGTCCAATAAATTGAATAACAGCTATTAATATTACTATTGCATTTTTACAATTCTTTCCAATGTACACTTTTATAATCCACTGTCGAAATAACTAATTACGAACCGGATCGAGATGAAACCTTGCTTGTATATCTCCAAGATAAGCGGGTATTTAGAACAATATATCGTACAGCAAAATAATTCTAAACAACATAATAAACAATTTATGTATACACGATCATCTTCCCTACCGCCAATTCACTGATTTATGGCCATTCACCATCCTCAAATTCAAGTTCCTTCGACTAATTCGTAATCTTGAAACACAGTGGAAAATACGAGTTTTTCTATATGTCCACTCACCTCTGGGTCCTAGCGTAAGTATTTGATAAAATTCTTCTATTTTTCCATTCCTTAATTACTTTGAAAAAAAAATAAAGAAAAACATTTATGAAATTCAATGTATTAGATTGCTCCCATAGCACAGTTTAAAGTTGATGACTGATTAACCCTGCAAAAACCGACTATTTCCTAAGGGAGTAGAAAGCTGATCAAACACGTTAGAATTTCACAAATTACAGGAAAGTTACCGTTTTTTATTAGAATGTCGATGTTGAATGTTTGAGAAAAACGCGATTCTTATCAGATCTTTGAAGTGGATGAAGATATTAAGCTGAAATTTGGCACAATAAAACAAGGATATTAAACAAGGGGTAAAATAAAAGCACACTTGACGTTTACAATAATAATTATATTCATAGAAACAACAAATTCAAAATATAAACAATTTTCCGGTTTAGATAATCTACAACGGTAAAAATTCTTAGAAAATAAGTGACCTTAGTTGATGTTAATCACTGCGTCTTATCAGGGTCCCATTGTGGTTGTATAAAAAAAATGAAGAGGGGTTAACACAACACGGTCTTTCGCATTGAAAAAATATTCACAACAAATAAACACAAAGGCACAAAACATTATTGAGCAGGATATAGTCCGCTATTGAAAAGCATCGGTCTATACTGTAGAACAAACAGTGATGTCGGCTTAACTTTAAATAAATTAATCGCGGATAGGGATTAGTTTATTCCCAAGGTTTTAAAAAGATTAAACTTTACGCTTAGTTTATATAGAATCTCTAAAGTTATATATCCTACTTCGCGTACTCTACTTCTTAACTTAAGGCTGTTATATGTCTTTATTCTGCATTTTGGTAATTTTTTCTTCTAAATGCAGCCAATCTTAGTCTCTCCATTTGTAAAGCCTGTTCCAATTCCAGAACTTTCACTTGGATTTCCATCTCAAGCGTTTTAGCTTGATGCACCGTCAACTGGGATAAATCTAAATCTTGAGAGTCTTCTAATTGTTGACTACTATCTTTGGCAGTGGCTACAACGATACCGGTCGCTTGAGTAACATTACGTGATGCATCGGATAGCGCCTGTAGATTTTGACTACCACGAGGTGCTTTAACTCGACTAGCCACCACAAGTTGGGCAGTGCATGCAGCTATCTCTTGAGCTGCAACAACTAAATCTAAGTGATGTTTTGCTTCTCCACCAACTGCTTTATTTGCTGCTGCTACTAAAAGATTTGCGCCTTGAGCAACACTCTTGGCAGCTGATATTAAACCTTCGGTCCATTGATGGTTGCGTTTATAGAATTCTTTTACAGACGCCGTTCCTATTTAATAAAATAAATATTTATACTAATTATACTAGCATGGTAATAAGGATTATAAACTTTTCGAAAATAAACGATGCTAGGTTAAAAATATAGTCTGGATATTTTTTTAAAGATTTTTTAAAAGATCTAATAAGATCTTTAAAAAATTTAACTAAAAGCCAATTAAAATAGAATTTTTAAAAACGAACACTAAAAAGTCGGGTTTAATTTGTGTAAATTTCTAACTACTGAAATAAAATTGGTAAATTGCTTAGCAAAAAAAGGAAAAGATTGAATTAGTCCTATTAAAAAACTATTGATAGTGTTGTAAAATAGAGATAGACAAAATAAAATTTATAGGTAACTAACTTGGAAAGGATTATTGTTAAATAAATATATTTTGATCTATCGTTTATCCACCATCAAACTAGAAGACCTATATCTAATATTTACGACGAACACAGTTTTAAAATTAGCTATAGCAAAATTTAAGCTAAACAATCTTTTAAATATTTTCGATCTGCTAAAAACTCAATAAATCTAAAAATGAAATAATTTTTATATCTTAAAAACTTTGTAGAATTAGAAATTCCAACGTTTGTTTATATTACGTTATGCTACAATTAGTATAATATAATTTACAAATATATTCTCTTTTTATCCAATTGGTTAAAGCGTGTTACTAGGAGCAACAATGTCAAATTTATGTCATATTTTTATTGATTTTTATAAATAAATAATCCAAAATCAATTAATATTGTATTTTTTTTTTGTTTATTGAAAACATCTCCTAATCGAAAATTCGAATAGGTTAGGTATTACTACCCACCAGCAACAGTCGTAAATCGGAATATAAATCAATGTCTTTCTTTTTTTTTAAATTAAAAAAATGTATTGATTTTACATTATAAGGTGATATATAAATTTTATTATATTTATAGAGTTATATAATAAAAGCCTATAGAATATGTTAATGCTTTACAGCAGGATTTTTCTCATTCAACTCATCGATCTCCTTAATAAGTTCATAACTTGCATCACCGAATTTAATGTCTTGGATTGTTGAATTGTTTATATTAGTGATTACATGTGGAGCTAAACCTCTTAGATTAACTTTCGCTTCCATTTCTCTGCGACGTTTCGAGTATTTTTCAGCCGCTTGGCCCAAATACCGAAGTTTGCTTCGCATTTCAGCTTCTTTAGCTAAGTCTCGCTTTTTATCAGTCGAATCATCGATAAGCTTGATAATTGTGATAAGTATATGTAATACCTGTTCGCATATAAACGGTATCGTATAGGTAAATACATCTACGAAATTGGCAAGCCAAAACGGATGTGGACTTGCAAGGAATTCCTTAATGCTAACCGCTTTATTTTCATATTTTAGAATGGCCGCTTTGTTGTTATACACATCAAGGTAGTTCGGTGCTGAGAAAACTGTAATCAAGGAGGGAAACTTTGATGTTTCCACACACCTATAGGTCTGGAAGCCCATTAACTTAACTTCGTGAGCTCGTATGACAGACAGCAATTTATTCCGCTTAATGAACACTGTGCACGCCAAGAAGCTAAAAAAATAAGAGCAACCTCTTAGAGTGTTATCATAAAACATGTCTCTCGTTTCATTAGTATCATAGTCTGGTAGGGGATCAGCCCACAACAAATCACACATAGGTCCAAATACAGGAGGCTCTCTGAAGCGGTAAATTTTTCTAATTTCTTCTATGGTACGAATATCAGGTGAGATACCTCCGTGCATGCATAAAAATTCGTCGTTTATCAGAGCAGCCAGTGGCAGGCAATCGAAAGCACGCATACACGCATCATACACGTTAAGATTGTACTTAACTCCACATTCTCGTTTGAATGAGAAGTTCTCAGTCATATGTCGACACTCATGATTGCCACGTAATAGGAATAATGATTGCGGGTGGTTAATTTTTATCGCCCAGAGGAGGAGGATGACTTCGATCCCGAAAAATCCTCTATCCACGTAATCTCCCAGAAATAGGAATCGTACCTTTGGCGGTCTCCCTCCGACTTTAAACAAAGTCAACAAATCGTAGTACTGGCCATGAATATCACCACAAATACTGATAGGCTCTGGTAATTCGATGAGAGTTGATTCTTTTCGAAAAAGATCTGCACCTTCCTTTAATATTCGAAGGACGACTTTCTCCGCAATACGACCTTCTTTGAAAAAATGATCTTGCAAAACCGTCACTGATGGATAATTTCCATCCAAATATACTTCATTTTCTTCTAAAATACGTGTTTCAGGGTATGGGACACTAGATACCACCCTTTCGATAGATAAGGTATCCTTTATTTTACCAACCTTCTTTGTTTTCTTGTATTTATATCTCGGATTATCAAGTCTAACTGATGAACTACTAGCCATAATTTAATTTTGTCAAGAAAATATATGAAAACGCGTTTCTAATTAAAAAATCTTTTCTTTTTGGTTGACACAAAAACCATATCTTAATAGGCCACGGGACATTTATTTTCTTGCTTTTAGTTCCTTTAGCTTCTTTTCTAGAGCCAGCATTTTAAATTCATTATACAAGTTAAACATGGTATATAATTGCATATTCTAGTAGAATTGTTAAACAAAAATGCTAAATTACGTGAAATGTTTGATAAAATACCATTCAACATAGAAAAAACACTGTTTTTATACAATTGGAGAGCTTTGAAAAAATTATGAAATACGATGAAAACTCATAAAAGGATTGACTAATTTATTATGGCGTTCAAAAATTAGTAGTACGCTGTGAAACGAGGAATTATAGTTTACTTAAAGTAGTTCGGGCATATCGAAAATGACTTAAAAAAGCGTTCTAGGAATGACAACGTTAATCAAATTTCAAATGACTTAGTTTAAAAAATTTTTGTATTTAAGAAACAAAAAAAAAATTAATTAAAAAATGTAATTGTTCATGCTAATACTTCATTTTTGAAGTATAATTTAATATTTTTTTAAAAAATTCAATGTCTATTATTATAAACAACCTTTGGAGGATCTTTTGGAAAAACATATTCATTTAATGAAGAACATAAACGATAGTACTCACCTTTTCCTAATGCAATTATTTCACCTTGTAAAACACGTGATTTTTGCACTAAAACTCTGATAGCCTGCATTAGGTTCGTGCATGCATCTAAAATCTTTTGATTCACTTCTAATTTTATTCCAGAGTCGGATGCTCTTGCATTAGACAACATTTCAACGATTTTTGCAGCCGCCTCTTCAATTGCCTTATCCATGCCAGCCAGTTCTGTTTCCAGTAGATCCCCAATTTGACCAGAACTATCTGATTTTTTACTGAGATCGTGAATCATATTCGTTACATTCGTTAATTTCTCCTTAATTGTGGATATCTTTGGTTTAATTTCATTGGCAGCGGGCAACTGATGTAATGCTTCAAAAAGTACCATAATATCGCCGCAAAAATGTTTGATTTCATTAACAATACCTAGAAAGGGATATTGTATAATTTTAATTTTTATTCAAAAATATACTTACGTTCTCCACACTCGATATCGGCCGACGTATTGCTAATCGTCATTCCTTGTATCTGACTTTCAGCTAAAAGATGACCAGCTAAGACCGTTTTCCTAGCGAAGGCCTCAATATAGTTGTTGTCTTGCTTGTACTTCTCATAAATAATGCTCAGCTCGTTTAATATTTGGTCAAGTTCTTCGGCTAACATCATAAAATACGAAGGCGTTCCGGCGACGAGTGTGAACTCCTTTTCACTCATTGCGCGAACCGCCAATTTTTCCGAAGATTTAATGCACGCTTCTAAAAGTGAAAGCAAAGAGGTTTCCCCATGGATCTTAACATCCTGTAAAGATGATTCGAGAGCAGCTATCGTCTGAAGAGCATTTTTATGCCTTTCTTCAATTTCTTCCTGTTGATGGAGTAGATCTTGTAAATCACATTCAATTTCAGACTTCTCCTCCAGCAATCGTTGCAACATTGCATTTGTTGTCTGTTTTATTATTATTATTTTATAAAAACACAATTTATTACTTTTTATACTACACTAATTATTTGTGTAACAGTTTACGCAACAAATATATGGAGTTACGCTAATCGGAATTTTATGTATTATGAATACGACAAAATGATATGAAGTAAGGACCCCTCACTATGCAGTAGACAGCGATTCTCTTTGTAATCAATATCAACTGCAGCAAACGTGGTCTAAGTTTCAAATATTAAGCAATAAAATGATTTAGCGAATAGGTATTTTGAAAAACTTATGATAAAAATTCAAGGATTTATTTCTTCGAAAAAAAAATTAACTCCTGATGCTCAAAAACCCAAATTCAAGACTTCATACCTCCAGATTTACTAGCGTTAGAGAGTTCTATAAAACATATTCTTATTCTAATTTTTTACAAAAATGCCACCTCCGGGTCGTTTCCCGATATTTTAGAATTGAGCTTTGACTCACTATTCCTCCGAAACAAATTACTGCAACAAGGTGGCTCTTTTTCTATCTTCTTCTGATTCGGTACAGAATAAATGTGTAAACATAGATTTTATGTGATCAATATGAACGTAGATTAAAAACATGAAAAATTGTACCTCTTTGTGATTTTTTCAATAACCCATACGGAATCTAAGGTCACAAAATGGCATAACAGTTTAAAACAGTGTAAACCTATTTACCCAATAATTTTTGTGTGCAGATTTAGTTTATTTATGTAAGGATTATTAAAAATTGCTATTAATTATGTAATACGAATTATATTAATTTAATTTATATGTTTCAAGAACATATTAAAAATAATAATATGGTTATTGCGTGGACTACAATGAATTTAAGAAAAATTTTTGCACGGTTTTAAGGGTTTGAAAAAAATTGTAGTACACACGATAACGAATCGTATAAGGTTTCATCAAAACAGGTTTATTTTCGCAAGGTTCCAAGTTACGTACAAATTAAACCATTATTCTTCGATACTTTATTACGACCTGGTTATGGTGAAAAAAAGAGAAAAATTTTAATCACAAGTTTTTTCGTTCATTTGGTTATTAATATCAAGTTTCACTGTAGTCTAGCAAATTCAATTTTATTTACGTAGCAATGAATACACTTCTATTTATTAGTCAAATGTTAACAGTACAAATGCAACGACAAATGAAAACGATTAGCGAGGACAATTACAACACAAACAATGCTACACTAGTTTCGCAATGAACATACCTTATATTTTTCTTCACTCTGTTCGTACTTCGTTTTTAGAGTGAATATTTCGTTGTCCTTAATCTCTAAAGCGGTTCGATTATTAATTTGCAACTCTTCAAAATCTTTTGCCTTCTGATCTAATTCAACTTTCAAGACATCCAACAAATTCACAGCATCGCTGGATTTACTCTCCAATACTTTATTTTCGAGTTGTATTACTTCCACTTTCTGTCTCAACTCTTCATTAGACTTCTCCACATTTTTAATTGTTTCAATCAGTTCGTCATACTTCTGCGTTAAATCTTCGTGTTCTGCTCGTACCTTCTCCAAATTATCAACCTTAACCCTTAGCTCTGCAATCTCTGCACTCTTATCGGCCTGGAGGTCATCATACTTACACTTAAGCTGTTCATAGTTCTCATGAAGAATGTTGAACTTTTCTGTTACTTCTTTCTCCTTCTGGACGGCCTCAACAGTTTTCTGCATTTCTTCTTCAGCCTTAGAAGTCTTGTGCTGGAATTCCTCCAATTGAACTTTAAGTAGTTCTTTTTCGGTGTTAAGATCGGCGGCTTCTTTTTTTGTGACAGAAAGTTGTTTTGTCACCTCTCCATTCTAAAGTTTCTTATATAACTATACGAGTATATGCATCTCAAAATTAAAAATAAACCTTACCTGCCTTAACAGCTTAACATGCTCATCTCGGATTTGAGTATACATCGCCTTTAACTTTTGGAACTTCTCCTCCATTGCTTTCGCCTTCCCTTCTTCTTCAATGGCTCTTTCTTGATTCGAAAAAGTATATTTCTTATTATTTGTCCTTTAAAATTCGATAAAGTAACTCTCTACAGGCCTAAAGCTTTTCTTTTTTTTGTAATACAAAACTCAAGCTACTTTAATAAAAAGCAAAAATAAATTTAAATCTTAGCAAAAGAAAAAAAAATAAAAATATTCAGTAATTGTAAAGAAAGTAAAGCTTACGTTCTAAAGTAGGTGCTGTTTGTGCCTTCAATTCTAACTCTTCTTTCTTCAGTCTCATGTTCGTCAGCTCTTCCTGCGCTTCAGCCAGTTGCGTGTTCAGTCTTGAAATATGCTCCTCCTGTCCATTTAATTGCTCTCTATGCGAAATCGTCATAGACTTCATACATTTGCTCAATCTGTCTATTTCCATTTGAAGACCGTGAATTAAAATATCTCTTTCTTGAAGTAGCCTTTCAAAATCAATTTTCGGACTCGGTTCTGGTGTTATATTATTTCTTTCTTCCGGAATGCTCATGTCGACCAAGTTATCAACCTGATCCGGTTCAGGGTCTGGTTCTGGCTCAGGTACATACAAAACTGGTGGTTCATAACTGCCGAAATCTACTCGAGAATTGAAATTTGGTGCTTTGTCTGGCAGACGTGGAACTTGAATCAAATTAGCGAAATATTGTAACGGACGAACTTGATCATAAAATGATTTTAAATGACTGAATATAGCTCGAAATCTTTCTCGATGTCCAGTCAAGATATCGTTAGGCAGATGTAAATGTAGTTTGAACATTAAACGGACTGAGAAGTCGTACAGTGGATTAGAATCCTGAATTAGTGGAATTATTGGCGCCAAGCGACACTGACCGGCTGGAGTCATTGATGTGATATGATAGGTATTTACGTAGTTGAAAACTACAATGTGAAAGTGTTGCGATTGGAGTTATTAAAGTATAAATATGGGTAGTACATAATATCTATATAATCTAGGTATGTGGTGGAAAAACTTCCCTTAGGAATGTAAGCAATACAAATAAAGTAACAAAAGTAACAAAAAATATCGCGTTTTTACTATTAGATGTTTAGCTGAAGTTTCGAATTTCCACTGGACACACATGTAAGGATTTTAAAAAAATAAATATACTTACTTTTGGCTTGCAATGCAAGGATATCGTCGAGGTAATCAAAAATTTCAACAGCTAGCTGAAAACTGTACAAAACCCCTTTTAAATGAAACAGTTGGTAAAAGTAAAAACCAGACTTACTAGAAATTGATGTCATTTCCTCCAACCTGTTCGAGTTCATTTTCAGAAAGTACTAAATTTCCTGGAAATTTCGGATTCCGTTCATGAAATTCTAATTTTGTAACAAGCAGTTTTGTGTAAAGTCGTATACACACGCCGTACCCATCAGAAAGATGACCCCACATTTTTCCAATTTCGATTAACATTTTTCTGTGCCTTAGCGAGTGCTGCAAGCTAAAGGGGTGTCCTTCGCGCAAAACTTTGTGCAACAAGTGACAAAATTTCCATGCTGTAAAGCGATTCTCCATTAGGGGTTGTCGTAAAACAACAGCCCAGAACGACTGGGCGCCATGCATCCGATGTGTTCCAATAATGGCAGCACGAACATGTTTTACCTTCAAAGGGGCTTCGGTTGGATTCAGAGCCTTATTAATACTGATTGTCTGCAATGTTCAGAAAAAAAACAGAAAAAAATAGTAAAATTGGCATACAGAGACCTTGTGGCAAACGTAAATATCGTCTCTTACCAGTTGATAGTATTCCTTATCAGACATATTCATTTTATTATTAAATGAAAATTTGTTTAGTAATGCGAACGCCGACTATATTAGATTTCTTTTCGACCAGTGTTAATGGAAGATTTTGTTAGGATTAGTAGGCGCGTCCTATATCATTTTGTATCTGATGTTGGCAATTCATGCAACCTAGAATGAACATGTGAAAATAATAAGACAAAAAGTCAACGTAATCTATGACTATCTGCACAATTACTATCGAGAAATTTATTCCACAGATAAGTTTGTTATCTATTTACAATGGTGATAAATATTAAGCTGATAATCACTTGCTTATTTTAATGGAAAACAGACATTTTTCAATTTCGACTTTATTGTAAGCCTTCTAGTTCTATATAACTGCATGAAATAATCGCATTACTGCAAATGAATTTTAATTGGTAATATTTCTCTTCATTATCATAACACCTAAAAAACTTCCCACTTATTCAAAACAGCAAAACTCCGTCCAAAGCAACTGCTGAAAAACAAATTTGTTGAGTCGCTCGTGTGTATACCTTCCTAAAATGAAACATTCGACTTCCGCCCAGGTTATAAGCAATTTCCTAGATAAGGCGCACCTCAGGTCTAGTAAAATTAGATTGTACCGTGTTAAATTTCCGTTTCTTATACCAGAAAAAGCTACGAAGAGCATAACACTACCGCATATTAAATTTTTCAAAGACTGGAAAATCGATGAAATATTCGATTTCCTATAATTTCAACAGCACGAGGCGATTTTTCTTTTTCTTAATTCAAGAACATACAGCAATTATTTATAAAGCACTACTACTAAGAAATTGTGTCTAATTCTATATAGTTCGGAATTTCCAAATTATATAATTCGCCAAATTACTATTACTTTAGCACACTCCATCAATACTTATATTTATTACGAGAAGACTTAAAATTTAATTTCGATGTTCAGTGAGATACCCTTTTCTCAATTTTTATGGTATTTTGTAAGGGTCTCAAAATATTTAATAGGAGGCGAAATCTGAATTTTGTAACTTTTTATTGAAATTTTTCGAAGTGAAAAATTGTACATTAGTGAAAAATTAACGCAATAATATTTTTTCTTAAAAATAAATGGATTCGAAAAGAATGTTATTTGTTTAACTTCAAAACGAACTTTAAAACACAAATTATAAATTAACTTAAAATTTTAGAAAACGGTAGGCAATTAAAATTTCAATAATTTTCAAGAAACATTTTAAAAAACTTTTATCGAATAGCGAATAGCTTTAAAAATTCGAAATTCAAAGAATTTGATTACACAGATAGTGGCGAAATTGTTTTGAAATATTTGATTTAAAAATTTGAAAAGATAACAATCTTTTATTAATACAGATTTAAAATACTCACATGATTTCTTTTTTCTTCTAATTTAGTTGTAATACAATAAACGTGGACTTTAAAGAAAGTTTATTGTCCACCCACTTAAGACAATCATAATTTATTATTTATTTACAAATTTTTCAAAATAATTAAGATTTTGCAGCAGTAATTCCGGGATATTTAAAGTATCTTATTTTTTTAATCACTGGCTTTAAACTTTGAAATTGAAATTAATTTGAATAACAATCGGATATTGGATACTGCAAAAGTATGGTTATACTGGTGCAAACAACGTGCAGAACTGAAATGTGTAGAATGTAATGGAAAGATCGTAATTAAGAGGTGGATATTACTTCAAAATATAAACTTATAACCATTTATAAGCTTATTTGAAAAAGTTGAAATGGTGGTTAGCTTATGCTAATGATTGATGCCATTAGATTGTGTGCGCCAAACAACAAATTTTAATCTAAAATTTACAACTGGATAGCTTCAAAGTCGCAAATACTCTTATTGGGAATGTGCACATAAATTTGTATATATGTATGTAAGAAAAAACATATTTAAAATATTTTCATTTAGAAAAGTACAATGAAAAAAGATCATTGCAAATTCTCACAATTTTAATTTTGTGGTCATTTCCGTATTTGGACGAGGAAGAATGCCATTTCCCATTGTGGCTTCTGTGAAATTTCCAGATATTCTCTTTATTCCCAGTTCGTTGTGCGACACAGTAAGCATTTCTTGGCCCAAAAGAGAATTCCCCGTTCTATGGTCTTTCCATTTATTTATTTTATCGCACGAACGGCTTGAATTAAATGTGCTGGAAAACGCAACCGATTCTCTCTCTAAATAATTCATTACGACTACGTCTGATCTTTAATCCATGGTAACCTGCATTAATGAAGGAAATCTCAAGTTAATAAGGTGAATTTGTTCGCGTTTCTCTTAGGGGTTCGATCGTCATTCATAACCAAGAGGGGCAAATAGGCCGGATATACAACGCCTCCATGAAATCGAGTTCCATCGTTCCAGAGTCGAGGTACCCAGCTGCATCTGTTTCGTGGAGCTCTAGAATTCAGGGTCAGCAGACTTATCAATGATTTCTTTCTCTGTGCGTTTTCTTCTATATATAGTAACAAAATTAGAACTGTAAAAGTAAATTTCCTTTGTCGTTGATAACCACGCGACTCAAACTGCTTACTTTGCCCATTTTTTTTATAAACTGTCTGTGAACAGACTGGGACAATGTTTACTTTCTTCTATTCTGCCTTGCTCTCGTGCTCAATGGACGTTTCGTCTAGGTGTGCATTGTGCATTTTTAATGTTTATGATGACTAATGGTAAAAAAAGTGTAAACATTTTCTGAGTAATTTCAAGGGTAAAATATAGAACTGCTGATCAACTTGCTCTTTTTATAAGAGTATAAACAAATGTTCAAGTAAAAATATGTTGTAAGCAATGCTACATAAAAATAGTGCAGATACTAAAGATGACTAACAATGTTTCAGCTAAAATTAGAACTAAAAATATCGCCATATATTCACGAAATTCTTCTTAACGTCGTTTCGTTGGTGGAAACCATGGTTTCTTGTATGCTTTAGATTTAAAATTCCTTATTTTAAATTCCCCAATAATAAATGACTGGAGTTCCGAAAACCGGAAGAAGTTGAAAAATTTTGTTATTAACGATGTTTTTCGTATTATTGAGCCTTTAATGTGTGGCCATAAAAATGTGGTTTTTATCTTGCTGAAAAATCGCACACAAATGAGGAGGAAGGAACAATAAGTCATAATTAACAATTATAAACAATATAAATAAATTAATAATGATAATTATCCCATTCGATATTTTTTTAACGTTGAAAATCGCAATTTGTGCTTAAAAATCGCGTACTGCGCATAAGTAGGACGCATTTCAGGCCAAATAAAATTAGTGCTAACACTACCTCATGTAACACTGCCTGGTAGCATTACTACGAAGAAATTGTATCTAATTGTATGTATTGCTTAATTTTAGTAGTCTAGTTTTTCTTCAGTATTCCTATAACCATTAGTTATATACTTTTTTTAACATTACACATTTTATGTATCTTCAAGTAACTATTTTTCTAAGTCCATTTACCAAATATCTATACCTGCCGCTATAACTACTTACTTTCCTTCGAAACATCGACCTCAAAATAGAGGCGGCTAAATCCAATAAGACACGCTTCAAGCAGCTCGGAGTTATTGCAAATTACGTCACCAGCTGATAGCTATAAAAATTCTTCAATAAACACGCCTCTATACTTGGCCGTATTGAAACCCACTCCGTGCCTTGCCTCGAATGGTAACTAAGTTTTAAATAGATTTATTCCACCGGCAGGTGCATGCAACAGAGAAAAAAGAAACGTGGAAAGAAGAAAATTTTACAGAAACAGAGAGAAAGACCATTCGGGCGACACAGTCCCAAAAACTTTGGAATAGTCCAATTTGAGAGATAAACAGAAACCGTGCAACCACCTACCCACTTACCTGGTTTTCCTTTCGTTCTAAACCGGTTAGGTGGCAGCACGAAAAAGTTATACGACGCAACTGAATCGAAGTCGGCCGATACGCAAGCAGGTTGAACGGTTAGTAAGCGTCCAATGTCGTTCTACTAGCGTACTAAATTGTAACCGTTCAAGTTATCTGGTTTAAAAGGTAACGTCCAGTATAAACGCAATACCGCGAGGATCGGTAAAATTCAATTTACCTATCAAGAAATCTAATCCCATTTGACTCGCTGGGATTTCTCATAGTCTACCACCAGCAAAGTTGGACGTGGCCAGAAAGACACAGTTAAATGTGAACAATACAAGTTGAAGCCGCGAACGAGGTAAATAACCGTTTGCTGCATGCGTTGCAAATTTCATTGAAAAAGTGCGGGCAAGCAGAGCGAGTACCGCACCGGATTAACAATGAATTTGGATTAGAGCGGCGCTTTCCGTTTTGCAAATGAGTGAAATACCGCCGAAGTCCCGTACCGTAAAATTCGTCGATATGGGGAGCGAATCCGAAAGGTAAAAAATATTAACTTGCCCATAGTAAACAGCACGTTGGTTTCACGCAAAGAAAGTATGCTATTTATGAATGCCACGGAAAACCCGGAGTATAATGTAACCAGGTAGATGTTGAACATATTCATTCAGACACCGGATCACTTTTTCTCGTAATTGTAGCAATAACAACACACTTAAGTGTAGGGAAATTTTGCAAATTACTAAACAATTACAAACGAAGGTGAAGTAAAAGTGCATCATTTGCAGTTAAAATTATTCAAGGTGAAATAAACCATTAATATTATAATATATTTAACTGAAATCATCTACAGGGATCTCTCTAATAGTATTTAAAAAGCCTATCATTAAATAATTACTCTCAAATAATGCAATGTAATAATTACAGCGCATTTTGAATATTGCAAAAACATCTCATCCGACATCCGAAGATCTGAAAATATAGATTTCTGCCTATATTTTAAAAAGGATGAACAGAATTCTGAATACGGCTCTTAAAGGTGCAGTCGATTAGAGAAAAAAGGATCATATTGGGAAGTGTTAAAAACTACTATAACTTGGGTTTTTAAAAAAAGTTATTTTTGACAAAACACACGTGTGCCAAATATTACGGCCATTGGCACTCCGAACAATGTAAAAAATTATTTTTAACGCTTATAGGTCCGCCACTTTCATGAAAATTATTTTTGCATATAAAGAATTTCTAAATAAACCAGCTTAGTTTTAAAAGCATCACACGATGCTTTCTAACTTAAGAAATATATTTTGCTACATTTTCTTTAAATTAAGTATGTTATAAAAAGAAAAGGATTTTAGTTAGAGAAAAATGATCATAGTTCACCCCAGTGTTCCGCATACATAGAATGAATTAATCCAGTCAATGTGAAAGGACTATAGGGTCAGATCAATAAGCTAAGAAAAGTGGACTTCTGTGGGTGAAAATAGACGTTTTTATAACTTTAATTTCACCTTGTTATTAGTTCACGAGACCAATTTTAATCATTCATAACATTAATAATTATTATAATAGTTTTAATAGTATTTTCTTGTATACTTAATAACGTGTAGTATTGTTACATTCTAATCTTGTATAGAACAAATTAGCATATTTTATTGACTAAAATAGAGAAGTAATAATCTTACTCAAAATTCGCTTCATTTCTCCACCTATGCTTTTATTACTTCTTTCTTTTTTAAGGAAAATATCAAAAATAGTTTCTATTTCCAGTTATCATATCGAAGAAATGGTTCAATAAGATACGACTAATAATAAAATCCCTCACGTATATAAATCCGTAAAAGCACAGTTCCAGATTATAATTTAATTTACAATTTTCGGTTTGGTTTGTTTATAAGAAAAACTCTTGACTCATTTATAGAGTTTGCTTAGTTATCTTTAACACTTTAAAAGTCTATTGTTTTGACTTTTTCAAAATTATTTTACTACAGTTTATTTAGGGACGGTTTATGGTCTAGACAGCCAGAAAATTATTTTTAAGAATCTTTTTGAGAAATCACAAAATATGTCAGAACCAAATTGAGACTTTATTTTTTGACATTTTAAGATTACAAAAATACTTTTTTTGAGAAAATTATTGCTAATATCAGTCTTCCGATTGGCCACAAACATTCATTTCATTTCATTAAAACATTTGTTAGAAAAAATCTCCATTCTTAAACTAGATGCCTCTATTTCTGATATGAACTAGAATCTAAGAAAAATATCAAATTTTGACAAAATAGCGGCGTTTTGAAGAAAATTGCCACCAAGTAGCAATTTTTGAACCAAAGGTTATGATTGCCGTTCATACCAAAGAGGGATCAATTGCAAACAGAACATTTTTTGAATTTTGAAGATCGGTTTAGTTTTACTCGAGTTATTGTGTACGCCAATTAGACAAATTTGGTTTCAAGGAAAACGCGTATATTTTGAAATTCGTGTTTAATCTCAACCACCCGTTCCTCATTCAAAACCTTCTACATCCGAAACGAAACGGAATATTTCAATGAAATTTTGAGGCAACGTTCTGAAAACAGTAGAATCCGAGAATGCAAAGAAAACAAAATGGATAACAAAATTTCTAGACAAGAAATCCCCTTAAATCCGACAATGAAAATAATAAAAATATAGTCGTTTACTAAATACACTAATGATTTTTTGATATTTTGGATTTTGATGACTACCTTATCGATGTAACTGCAACCAAATTAAGTTAACTATATATTGTTTTTGGTAGTACATGACATAATTTGCAAGTAAAAGGTATTTTTGAGGCAATTTTTCTTCTTAATTAAATCCAAATACATTGGTTCATTTTCCATTATAGGAAAAATTACTATGCAGAAAATCATTTGCAAAATGAAACTGGGAATCCTCTAAGGCACAGGCTGTTAACCTTCAGTCTGAATACATTTTGCATCAAAAAGATCTAAAGGCCGAGATCCTCTTAACCCAGGCATTGCTTACAACGGACAATGCTTCCAAGACTGCTTGGATAAAACGGCCGGACCCCTCGTCAGGACAATTCGAATGTGCACAACGCGCGCAGAACGTGTTTACTTGCTATTCGAATGAGAATTATCCCATGACAAAGCTCGGTATGCCGTCAGCCGGTTGTGATATCGTAAAAGACGCGTTGATCAAATTATGAACTGTGAACATCGCCCTCAATGAACGTGATGAATGACAAATGTCACAGTCCCACGAGATGAGACTTCGGCGACCACGCGGAAAGGTAGACTAATGTTACACACTATTGTTTCCTGGAGCACTCGATGCACCAACACGTCGTCAGACACTTGCTGAGACCAGCCCTGTAGCTGCGGGCTACGCCTACAAAAATTACCTGGCCATCGTTTTGGTCGCAGATTATTTCTCACCTGGCACTTTTCAAAGTTGTCCTGTTCGACATCTGCTGGCGATTTCTTTGTTGCGAGGATTCTTGACAGATGTGTGGATGCCATCATTGGAAGACCAGAGTTTTAGGGAATCTTGAAATCACCCCGACCGCTCGTAATGTAAGCCACTCGACGGGGTTCAACCACCACTTAGGTTCTGGACGTCCAGATTTAGTTTCACGTCGCTCGAATTGAGAACCACAATGCAAAGTTCCGGAAATTAAATTATATACGCTCAAAGGGAAGTTCACAAACTTTGAAACTACACAAATTCGGGAAACGTAGCAGCTCGGCCTCCGCCCTTACAAACCCCACACCTCTAGCACACACTCGCAAGAACTGACGGAACCACGACGGCGAAGATACGACTGGCCAGAAAGGTACAAACGCACCCCGTGGATTCATGGAGGCATAAGAGAGAGAAAATTATGGATTCTCGGCTCTCCCGTAGTAAAACTTGTTCTGCTTTATGGCCATCACATTATTTTTCCAAGGCATCGTTCTCAAGCAGACTCAAAGTAAATATCTTCCCGTTCGAAATATAACTAGAAACTATAACTACAAAGTACTCCCTTATATGGCAATTTTATCTATTAAATCGATGTGACCAAAAACTTTATCCACGGACGATTCAAAGACTGGAATTTGAAATTGTTGGCGCACAAAAAGAGCGACGTATACCGAAAGCTCTCTTCAAATCAGAAATAATGAAAGCAGTAGTATGTGCGCTTTTAACTGTGGCTTATTTACGAACATTTCGCTTGCTCGAAAATTTGTTTGAAGCAGGGTCATGCGTCACGTGTTTACGCGTTATTTTTAATAGGAACTTAGTCCATCGTCTTCTAAAAGTATAATAAAGAGAATTGATACTTTCGTTGCATTAAATGGGGTTATATTTAATAAGTTTTATAAGACTGAAGACTATTCCCATCAACTCTAGAAACTAAGTCTAGGAAAATTAAAATTATTTTTATAGAAAGCAACCACTTCCGAATTTTTTAATTTTATCTTATAAATTCTGGATGGCTTTTGGTTCCTTTTACTATTCATTGCACAAATAATCCTTGCTTATCTCTGAGCTCGTATTTCTTACATTTACTAAATAATTACATTAAAGGATATTTAGAAACAACGTCTTAAAGTCTTATCTTCAGCACAATGAAATGTTTAAAATGAAGTTCAAATGGTCTGTGACATTCGCGTTGTAGAAATCAGTACTACTACTAACTATATTTAGTGACCCATGTATAACCCAATGGGCTGCTCTTAATTTAAAATTAAGTATTATTCCAAGTAATTTCAAATTTGAATTTGTTAATTACCTCCCTGATATTTCTCAGGTCGAAATGTATAACAAATATTGTGCTAATTTTGTATGTTATTTCGAACGTGGTTTTCCTTTTAGATAAAATCTATGTCGTGTTAAATATAACATATGCAAAATTCAAGTTCAAATATGCAAGTTCCACGTTATAGAAAAACAATAGAAATTAATGTATTAAGTAAAATCGTTTACTTCACGCTGTTTTGAAATTGTTTTAGAATTTATTTTTCTAAATCTATATTAGCACGAAGCGGTATTATACACATTCGCTAAACATTTTTAAAGGCTGCAGGTGGAATACCTGATTTCGCTCTACTTTGTTTACAAATTTCACACACGTGAAGTTATTGAAAATATTATTGTAACGCAATTTGCTAAATTGCTGATATATACATAAGTTTTACAATATATATATTTTAAAAAACATCGTATATGAAGATATTTTAAACTTCTTTAGTACTTGTTGGATAATAAAATAATTTGAACCAAAAATGAATATTTTAGAAAACGTTAAGTCCCTAACTCCGAATCGGAAGAAAGGGCGGACAACTGTCAACTGTCAAAGAAGTGGTCGATTCGCTGGCGAGCAGATTTCCCGTAGAATTTTATCGAGGCAAATTCTCAGTTACTTCTGCTTTTGTCTGATTAAGGAATAGGAATCTGTTTTTAAATCTGGGCGCTACGGAAATCGTACGTTCTTCGACACTTTAGTATTAAATTCATAGTTTGATATTAAACAGTCGACAGGATTTACTATTCCCTGTATTTCACTGGGAATATTTCTTCCGGACTACAGAAATGAGCACCGAATGAAAAATTCGTTGGCATCTTGCCCCGATTTGAATTGTGAAGAACTCGTGCTCTGCGGAGAATTTGGTCCTTAATAATTAAACTTCCCCTTTCGTTTGTTTTCATTTTTGTATAACGCACCATTTCTAAGATCAAGTTTAAAGCAACTGGAAATATAATTTTAGCCGATCGGAAATGTTTTCAAATTTATAGGCAATTTTGACGAGGAAATATTGTCAATGCTTTTTCCCCTTCTACGGCCTGCGAATTTCCAGATATTCTGGCCGACCACGGACCCACTCGCTTTTATTTTTCTTCTTTTGCGCAAGATTCGCCGGGTACCAACGTGTGCCATCGCATAAACATTTTCTCGATGTATCGATAGTTCGAGGCGATTTTAGCGAACAAGAGCTAAAGTTGTTTCCAAGCCGGAATTTCATTTGTGATCAATAAGAATAATTTAAAATCCGTTGAAAATAAACTGGAGATACCACAAAATTCAAAACCTATTCTATTATTTTTCCCCCGACATGCCTGTTTCGAATTCATTAGTCATACTGTTCAAAACAGCTAAATTCAAAAAAGGTTTCAAATTCGAATCCTAAATTTCCTTAAAAATATAATTTACTTGTACCATCCATAGGCAAGGATGGCTATAGTATTAATTTTAGGTAAACTCTAGGCCGTTTAACCGTTACAGCCGCTGCAGTCACTTCCTATTCCGTCAAGTACTTAACATTTCTCTAGATTAAATCAGATATGCTCTACCAATCCGCGTCTTGTGCTGAATTAGATTTTAGAGCTGTTTCAGTTGAGCTTCTACAATAAAATCAGTAAATTCGCTTCGACGATGTATTTTTATATTAGGCTACAACCATTCGAATAAGATAGTTTTTAATGAAGGTCATGAAAATCCCAAAATAACTTCCATAACCGTGTTCATTTATCCACCCATCTGTCCCACACTTCTGATTTCTAAATGGAATAAAACTGCAAATTTACTCATAACCTGTACTATTTTTATTTAAAGCCGAAAATTGCCTTTAAAATGTGAATTCTCTTCCTCCTGTCGAGCTTACAAATGTGGTCGCTGCAGTTGCTTTTGAACTAGGAAGAAAAGTGACCGGGGTTAGGCCTTCTGGTACCCCCAGAAGGATTTTGAATAATTTTAAACTAAAAATAATTCGAATGTAAGAAAACCGAAATATAAATGAAAAAATACAATGCCTTAAGCAAAAATACGCTTTAATATTCAATTTTTATTACTGTATTAAAAGTACATAAAAGCACATCCATTACTTTCTGAAAGTTCGTTATTTAACCTTATCCCTATTCCTCTTCAAATTGTCTTATTTTCCATATTTAAACTTGTTCTTTACCGTGTTAACAACAGTTGTAGACACTTTGTACACCGATTTTCACAATTTCATCATTTGAATTTGCTTGCTTTTAATTTAAATACAATCGAAATAATTATTGTTTTATTTAATGCTTATTGACATGAATATATTACACTTAATATCGTTTTTTTTTAAATTTAAAGTGAATTCAATAAAGCACGTAAAGCTCTTTTTATTACCTTGTAGTGTTTTTTATTATGCTTTTTTTATTCTGATTTTGGAATTCGAATCAAATCTTTTTGTCGTTTTTTAGACACTCCAATATCTAATTTCGATTTCACATCAAATTCTGATCAAGCACTTTCAAATAACCAACCCATGCGCCAAGTTTTGTTAATTTAACTTATTTATTCATTGTCCATTGTCTAGAACATCAATTTTTTTTTTCTTTGTTTTATTAGTCATAATTTAAAGTATCCAAATTAGACCACTTAACTTTCCTGGTGCAATACTTTGAATTTCATATTTCCTTGTTCTTTTATTTTCGCTTCTTTATATCTTCGTTTCAATAGATTAAAACTAATGTTTAATTGACGAATCAATTATGAGAAAAATTACAATTTGAATTGAAAAATACAAAACAAAATGAACTTTCCATATATTTTTTAGTTTTAAAAAAATAAGAGGAATAGCAACCAAGGTTTGCAAAAATTAAAACCCATATACATATTTTTCATTTTAGATATATATAACTTAAAATGATAAATTTATTAAACTACAAATGTATAATTCAAATGTGTCGGTCTCTTCGCAGCTTCTAATTAAAAGTACAGACATGAATGAAATTTTAATTTATTGTGCTAAATAGATCAATTGTTATTCGCAATTGTGAACATAATTAAAACCATTTTTTAATAATCCGAGAACAATTTTACATTGATGCGATCTGTTTTATTTTTTTATAAGTTTGTAAGTACTTTGAAATAACACAACGCTTGTAAAATTTTCTCTCTAAAGAATGAAAACAAAACATAGAAATTATATAAAATAAGCCTGTGGGGAGAAATCCACTTCTCTGTAAAAATGTACATTTTTGTTTTTTTCTTTTTATAGAGTTCGAGTTTTGAATACGTTAGGATATTTGGAGTGAAATGTATAAAGTCGTGGTATAAAGCTCGCAATAACAACCATATTAGCGTAAATAATGAGCACTTCAAAGATGCACTAGTAAGTTTGTAAAAATTTATAGAACAATTGCCAACAGGCAGAATTATTTTTCAAGACAGATCAAAAGAATTCTGATTTCAGATTGTAACGAGTAGCTAATGAAAATTCTGCAAGAATTACTTAGATACTGTGCTCGCTTATCCTAAGCCTCCTTCAAATAAGGTAAAATAGATATTTACGCACCTAATGTATGCTGTATGCTTAAAGAAAGCGTTAAATCTTTATATAATTTCATGGACCTCCGGAAAACCAGAAAAATATGGAACAATTTTATGTAATTACCATATTTCATGACACAAAAAACATGACTTTATTTTTTATAGTTAAAATCAATTGATTTTAAAAATTTTAGGTAGTTATGTTTTGTTAGTTATATAAACGATTTTGGGCATTTTAATCACTTTTATTGTTTCATGAGTTTTGAAATGTTCTTTTAAAATGCATCCAAAAGTTATGACGTATACGAAGCTGCGAGTTGAAAATGCAAACTTACCACACAATCTCATGTAAATAAGGGCTTAAGAATTTTAAAAACCAACACTTTTCTTTATATGCAGCACAGTAATTAAATATCTTGATAATTGTATGAAAGTAATAAAAAACGAACGAGTATATATATTCAAGGAAAATCGAAGCCATAAGAATGCGTTTGTGTACATTTTAAACATACTTTTATTTTACTTTTCCATTTTAATTTATAAAAGTGCATTAGCCTAAGTTATACAAATCGTCGCTCTCAAGAATAATTTAATAGAAATTAAGTCAATAAAACTAGGAATAAACATAGCGATAAATTTGCAAATAAAAACTGCTTGTTTTTACCTAATTCATGAGTTTGTGTATGTATTAAAACTCGAATTAGCCCGAAACGAAAATAACTTTTAAACGACAAAAGCTATGCGTTCCGATCTCAATATTTACAATACAATCTCTCGTTACGCAAATATTTCAAAATTGTGTTTTGTGTTCGTGCTTTTTTTTTTGGAATAGATCACAAATTCGTATTATATTATTGTTCGAAGAAGCAAAGTAAGCAGCGTTTGTCTACTTGTTTGAGAATTATTGAAATAAACTCACATTGAGTGGAAAATTGGTCAAATGTATTTTTAAATAAAACCATATCACAATCACGCCAACACTTGCAACTTCGTAAACAACAAAAATTGGAAAATACTTAACATTGCTACATTATGAAATTCATGCACTTTGTTTTTGGTGTCTGCCTAGTTAAACAAGATTTCAATTTATCGCCGTGACATGCATTACAAGTATAATAAATAAACAAATTCAGTTTGCGGGAAAAGTGTTAAATATGAACAGCTCTTAAACAATTCCTTCTTACAGCAAACATTTGCTGCATTCTCGTGCACAAACATTTATTTATTTAATTTTTTTTTTTGTTATTTTGCTTTTTTGATGATTTTATGCCTTTCTGATCTTACGTAGCTAAAATTAAGTTTGTTGCTTTAGTCAAGTTCTTTCAGTTGATTTTTTTCTGCTTGATTTAATTATTACTCAATGTTTTGGGAAAGTTTGTGGCTTTTAATAACACTATTTTTGTTTTTGCATTGCCTATCCCACTTTGTGTTGTTACTCTAGTAGTTGTTAAGATTTGTTAAGCTTCCTTACGGCCTCTGAAGTCGTTTCTGAAAGTAAAAAAAATGTATGTACTTTTATTTGGGTAAGTCTAGGTTTTCTGAATGACAATTTTAATATATATTTAGGTACATTGTTCTTTAAACTGAAAACAAAAATAATCGGATTTATAGTTAGCTTTAGGGTAAGCAGTATATGTCCAAAAATAACACACGTAGGAATTGTTATATGTTTTTTTTTTAATTTAGAGTTTTTGTAATTAATTTATCATTCTACGAAACGTAATAGAAATTTTTCAAAAATACTTCCAAGAGTTGCAAAAACATTGAAATACAATCCCAAAATTAAAATATAAGATATTAAAAACCGCTGTAGGAGAATATTAAAATGCAAAGTAACATTCTCTTATTGAAAAAAAAATCTCCGTCTCACCTCTGAAGCATTTTGTAAGCTTTACATTTATATTTTTTCTTCTTACTTTCACTTATTTCCTAATATTACTTCTTAAAATTACGTCAAGGTATTGAAGGCTTTCAGACCACAATATTTAGGTCTCAACTGAAATAACAATAAAAATATAAGGTACAAAAGGAAATTTTCAATTTGAAATTAAAAACCTAATTACTAAGGTGCAATATTAAACAACTCTACAGAAACAAACAAATTCTCCGAATAATAAAGATTTCTAATAAACAAATTGCTCTTACCTCATCCTTTTCTGCAGCTTCAGTTTCATCCTTTAAATGGCGAGATCTTCTCTTATCACCGCCCAAAATTTGTGCAACTTTTGATTGTTTTGCCAGATCAGAGAGCACTTCTTTTTTACTCCGCAATGCACAATCCTCCAGAGTTTCAGCAGCTTCGTACATACCCTGACGTCGATAGAGAGCACCTAAATTTTTCAGTGTTGTTGTTACAGTAGGTGAATCTACTCTTGCTGCTTTATGCCATCCGCCATATTCCCCGTATGGAGTGTTTTCGCGATTCTCATACTTGTGTTCTTCACGCTCTTCAGCTACCTGCAAGCGATTTACGGATCTCATATATTAAAAAGAAAAACACTACAAGAAATATACGAGAAAATTAAAATGTGTAAACAGTAATACTTGCTTACCTCAAAATTAAAAAAAAAATAAATTAATAAAATGCTCTTCAACATTGTGAGAGTTCAATTTTAATAATGCCCTTTCAAAATTAAAAATACTGTGAGATATACAATTTAAGTATGAATTGCAAATTGATTTCTAATGTACTGCATAAATTAGCGTGTTTGCAAATAAAAAAATCTTAATTGTCAGAAAAAGTACAATGTTTAGTAGCGCAGTTAAAATTAGTAACCATTACCAATCTTAACTATTGCCGAATTCATTGAAAAATCTTTTTAAATGAAACTAAAGATTTATTTAGCCTTGAGCTGCAGTCATTTTTATTATGATAATAAAACAGAGAAAATATATAGGTAGGTAAATAAATGAAAGACAGTACTTTGATTGAAAGCACAATAAAATAAAACTTAACCCTATAAAAAGTCAATAGTAAATGACAAAACGAGTCGCAAAAAATTCAATAAAAAGTAAATAAAGCGAACCTTAAGAGTATCTAAGTCCTACACAAAAATAGTCGTCATTAACTCGAAACAATTTAATTGGCAAGAGTATTTGCACTAAGTTTCAAAAGTGTTTAGGAAGTCACCGTAGCGGTGTGCGTACAGTGTTTGCAGGCAATACACTATAACTTAAAGCTTGTCATTATTCAACTAAGAGGCTAGAAATATCCATATAGTTTATTATAGTTTAATAAATAAGCCAGAAATATCCATTCCAGCATGTTGCATAAGTAGAGACATATAGGCCAGTATATGTTACATCCTTGCTACTACCTAGCGATGTTCGGAAGACAAAAGTTTCTTTCTAATACTTGATAGAAATCTGTGGGAAATAAAATCGTTTCCAAAGAGGTTCTCCAGAGGTACTGCAAATGTCGTTTACCGCGCTATTTGTGTTAAAACAGATATAGTAGGTGAGGCACAGGAAGAGGGGTGCTTCTCAGGTCGTTTTGTTGGGTAAGAATATATTCAACATTTCCTTTACACCTTTCTAAAATAATAAAAACAAAAAATCTTTAGTTAAAATCAGAATGAAACTAAAAGAAAGAATTAGAGGTTCTTCGTTATTTACTATTGACGTTAGCACGATTCTTGGAAAGAATATTACTAATGTGTGAATGCATTTGAAAAAATTTAGACAGCGAGTGTCGCTTTTATGAACTTTCACATTTGCCAATTTTAGAAAATGGTTTAAATTTTTATAGTCTAAAGGCCATGAACTTTAATTCTACACATTAACGTTATGCACTATTAGAAAGGTGTAAAAGAATATTAATTTGCTAAATTCCATTCACAAAATAATCGCATTCATTCATTTTTACACACAAAGGTATTCAAAAATAACAAAAATTTGTTTGCAAATTTGCAGATGTATGACACAGAAAAATTGAAAAAAAAGGAAAAGACAGGATATTTGATACATAAAAAGTTTGCATCAATAAAGCTAAAATAAATGCGAGCTTAAGTCTACACGTGCGCCGAATAATTAATATCAATTAGGTCTCTAATGATGTAGTGTGAATGTTATGTGCAGATTACTTTATTATTGTTTTTGGTATACAAGGTCAAGGATGTTTTGGTTGTAAGTAATAAATCTTCAGTGCTCTTGGAATTTTTCTAACTATGTAATAACAATTTCGAGTTAAACTTAATTGAAACAAAATAAATTTAATCTATACAAAAATGAAAATGTATAGCAAACATAGTTTAAATATGTTTTCTTGGATTTTCTTTATTTTTAAATTACATTCAATCCAATCAAATCAAAACACAATTCTAGTTTTATTTACTGACAATTATGAATGCAAAGGAAACTGTAATTGAAGTTTAAGTTACATAGAACAGCAGAACAAGAAATTTTCTAAAATATTTTATACTGTAAAACATTGGTTTTCAAAAATAAACTGAGTTATTTATTTCATGCAAAAACTGACTAAATCTTTGAATTTGAACCGACTTAATTTTGGAATAGAGTTAAAGTATTTCTAAAGTACGTAAAAATTACAGTCCCACGCGTTGCAAATATTTTTTTTTAATGCCATAGTGAATTATTCGAAACATTTAAAATAACTGATAAATTAAGTTTTCAGAAAAAATTGAGTACAATTATTTAAAAACTGCCTTTTATAAAAATCTCTGGATACTTTCATTAAATTCAACTTTTGTGTCAATCCGTTTAAACTAAATTTTTATATAATTTTTCCTAAAATTCAGTAGAATTCTAGAAAATAGAATTTTAAACATAGGAGGGAGCAGATTGAAGCAAGAAGCGACCGAACAACGATATTCAAACGACAAGTAGCACGTTGTTTACTTGTTTATTTTGTTTATTTCTAATTTCGTGGCTGTAACTGCGGTCGTTTCGAATTACACCACGCATCTTAATGGTTCTAAATATATGTTACATCTGATATTAATATACCCTATTTCTTAACTATACTGTTCATATGAATCGCACAGATATTGAAGTCAAGTTTACTTTAACTCACATTTTTTGAAGAAAATTTAAGTTGATTTCCTGTGTGATTATTGTTTAAACGATTTTAATTAAAAACACGTGCAGTAACATTTGTATTCTGACAAAAAAATTATCTTAAAATTAGGATTATCAAGAAAATCAGCTTTTCTTCCCAGATTTGTTTATGAGAAATATAATGAGTGTGAATATGAACAATTAAAAGTCTTTTTAAATAAAACATTTTCAGACTTAAGGAATCGAAAAATGTAAAGCTATCAAAGTGTTCCAAGAGGATCGTTGGATAAGAAACGCGAATCAAAGCGTAAAAGTGTAAAAATATGTTAGGTTCTAAGAAAATAGGTTTTTAGTTTTAAATACTCATCTAAGTACTCTCCAACTTTCTTAAATATTAATGCAGGTGAACGATTAAGAATCTCTTAATTTTTTTTATCACTTCTCAAAAAATTTCCATTATTGAATAGGAACGTTCTAATTTCATTTCTCTGTAAGGATTTTCCTAAAATAACATATTACCACTTATATTTCATCAATTCGATAAATTTTTATAAAATCCTATAGACTTTTTATAGTATATTAAATATAAAAGAACCTTTGTTCAGTTACGATAAAACCCTTTTAAAATTCCTTAAAAGTTGAAATTCGGCAACAAAAAACATTACATTGTAAAAACCAACAGTAAAAGAAAATAATAAATCATGTAAGCACATTAAAAAGTGTTCAAACCAGTTCTACAATTCACTTGAAATCAAATCACAAAAACTCAAAAAGGCTCTTTTTCTCGGACAAATCCTAGGCAAAGGCTTTAATTTTTAAAAATCTTATTTTAATTACCTTTGATTCCAAGATATTTTTGTGAGCCGTTTCCTCAGATTTCCTTAAACAAAGATTTTTAGGCTTTTGCGATTTGATTTGAATCGAACTTGAACAGACTTGATTGTATTAAAAATTATTACATAATCCAAATGATGAATAAAAAATGAATAAACACAGAGTCAACATAAAAGTAAAATTGGAATAGTTCGAAATAAAGTGGCTGGATGAAACCATAATTGAAATACAACGAACATAAAAGCGACACTCAGGAAATATCGATAAAAAATAGGATACAGCAAACAAAGAAGGACCCAAATGGGGAAAGAGAATTACCACTAGAGGGAATGAATAACCAAACTAAAATTACTTACCTGCCAGATTGGTTTATTTTTGCTGTCGATGGCTCCAAATTCCCGTTCATGCGCCCTTGTTAAGACCTGCTTGTAAAGGACTTCGGCATCCGAGTACTTTCCTTGCTTAAGATAACAGCTAGCTAAGTTGTTCTTTGTTTTAGCAACGTTCGGATCGTCTGGCCCCAACTTCGCTTCGTAAATTTCTAGAGCACGCTGATAGTACTTTTCCACCTCCTCGTATTTGTTTTGATTCTGACACAAAAGGGCCAAATTGTTAAGCTGTTTGGCTACATCAGGGTGATCTTTGCCGAGAACTTTTTCGCGAATTTCCAGAGCTCGTTTGCATAGTGGTTCTGCATCTCGGTACTTTCCGCGCTTTCCATACAATACAGCCAAGTTGTTAAGCGTCGCAGCAACAGCAGGATGATTTTCGCCAAGTGTCTTTTCGCGAATCGATAGGGCGTCGTTAAGGAGATTTGCAGCTTCCTTGTATTTATTCTGGTAATGTAGGCATTAAAGATTTTTAATTACGATAGTGAACTTGTAATAAAATAGATAATCTGTCTTAAGAATTCTCTCACGATAGCGGTTTTCTTTAAACAAGTTTATAAAGAAAAGTGGAGACCAATACGTTCAAATAGTCCTCGTAATTTTACTAGCTTATAATTTTCTTCCTAATTTAATTTCTTTTTGAATGTATACACAACATTTTTGGACCACTCAAAAAGGAACTATTAGGACTAAGATTTTACATAATGCAATTTGGTTTTGTGCTATCCAAAGATCCTATTTCTACTTGGGAAACATTAATGTAATCAAAACATTGAGTCTAAGGATAAATAATATTTCACGTCTAGATCTATACCTGCCATTCGAGTTTGTCGTTAAGAGCTCTTTTCTTTTGTTTTGTCATTCGTTCATGTTAATAATACCTAATTAAAATTTCATTTCATTTTTTTTCCCAATTAATAGCAAGCAATATATGAATTCACGGGACTGTGTCATTACTTTAAGTACATTTTTCTCCATGTCACAGTTTCAGTAGAAGTTGGAAGTTGTACCTTATACATAGTAAACTGTTTCTGTTCTTCTGTATTCTGACTTAGTGTACTGGAAAAGTCGCCGATTGAAACAAAATGTTTATTAAAATTACATTCTTAAAATTTCGTACGAAATGGAAGACAGGAAAATAGAACTCTTAGAGTAAGGATCATAACAAATCTTTAAAAGGAGTCTCGTGACCGTCTGGGTCACAGACGATTTTATCAGAAACCACTAGATAAAGTTAAAGTTTGAAACAATTATTAACTCTGATGATCTATGTAGACTGAGAAATCATATCTTAACAGAACTTTTTTACCTGAAGAAACTCCTCTCTTGAGTCTCTAAATATGGTATCATTTGAAAGAATTAGATTTATTGATTTTTCTCCTTTATTACCAAAATTAAATACCAGTAAAAACAATCTACCGGATACAAGTGTACCGATTATAAGAAAGCTTCATTAACTAATTAATGTTGTTTTTTTCTGTCTATAAAAATTAAATCATGTACGACAAAGGTCAACTGCAACACCTCTTGAATAATAATATAATACTATTCCAATTCACTTTATTTGCAAGCAAACCGGAAATCTAACATTTCTAATGTCTACTCACGAAATTTCAAGATAAAAATTTAATTTTTTTGTTTTCAAATTTTACAATGTTCCCCACAAAATGCTTTGTTTCCATTCACCTCATATTATGATAAAAAAAATTAACATTTACCTGATCTCTGTAAACCAGAGCTAAAATATTCAACATAGTGGCCACATCAGGGTGGTCATGACCGCTTGTTTTTTCCAGATCTTCAAGAGCTTGCTTGCAGAGTGGAACAGCGACCTCATACCTATTCAAATAAAATAAAATCCGTAAGTCAAATATCATTATTAACCTGCAAAAATATTCCCTACCTTCCCTGTGAGGCATACTGAATGACCAAATTATGCAGTGTGCGTAACCTGGCTGGAATTTCATACCCTGAATTAGCTTGGTTAACAAATATAGGTGGTGTCGGTGACATGTTGTTTCTCTCTTCATGTTCTTCCTCCGGAAATAGTTCGACAACAGGATCAGTGCGAGATTTCTCATTATTCTCTTCTTGATCCTGATTATCATCATATTTTTTAACAGATGCCATAAATTCTAAGTGTTTCTTTTCCTCTTCTAGTTGGGCCACCATTTGTTCTGATGCCTGGAATTTCTGTTGTGTATTTGCTAGTTCGTCTCTAAGCCACGCATTCTCCTGGTATAGACGTCGCACTTGTGTTTTTAATTTCTGTTTTTCAGCCTCAATATTTTGCAGATGTGACGCCAATGCCATCATCACTTGTGCTTCGCCTATGCCTAGTTCAATGCTTTCAATATTTTTCTGTACAATTTCACTTTTTTCATTGTCTCGACGGGCCTCTGCCAGGCCCGTCATCAGCGACATATGCTCAACACGTAACGCCTCCAGCCCTTGGAGGACCGTCTTCGTGTTGCTTATTATTTCTTCTTGAGTCATTTGAGTCATTTTTCCAATGCTCTCTATTTTGCGGCTAAAATTAAAAGAGAAACAGCCCTTAGAACATTATGTAACGAGAAGGAAAAGACTTATGTACTAGTCTGCCAAAATGGCTGTAATTGATCACAGTGACCTCCAAAATTTTAGGCAATTTTTCACTGTCGTCGGGCTCCAGGAAGTCTGTGAATTTGACCTTCACTCCGCAGGAGCAAGCTAAATGAAAGTTGTCGACGGAAGTACGAGAGGAATGCCGCCAGCAAGCGAGTGGATGTTCCCACAAATCGATAGTTTCTTTGACGGATTGGACTACAGTAGTTGGCTAAGCCTCGTTTTAATTCCACGAATTGAAAGCAACCGATGATTGCGTGCTCGCTCGTGTTGTATAGAGCGTAATTACTTTTAATTTTAATTCCACATACATGGCAAACTGAAACTTTTCATGATAATTGAAGGCTGCTGGAGGTTTTTCTTGCAACCAATGCGCATTTAGCAAAACTAGTCGGGCATATTCGCCGCTTTCACTATACGAAGATGACTCAGGTTTACAACTCGAAAAATATGAATAATTGGGGCTATTAGAAGCTCACAATTCGTAAAACAAAAATATAAATGCAAAAGATATTTAATTATATTCCTTGGCAATTTACGTTAACGCAATCAAGAGCTAGTGTTTCATAGTAGCTGATAGACAGTAAAATACAGTTATGTGGGAATTCAAAGTAATTTACTAGTTTTACGGGAAATTAAAAAAATCAATAGTAAATTGATAAAGAAATAAAGCGTGGGACACTTTCAGTATTATTTGATTTCCAGACCTTCTTAAAATGAAAAATCTATTTTCAGTTACGAGAATATAATTTGGAAAAGTTCCACTAGAATCTTGATTTTGTTTTTGTTTTATAAAAAAGTTGGGAATAAGGTTTGTAGAAAATTTCTGTCCATTAGACTTGTAAGTAAAAAAAACAAACTAGAAACTCAGTGCTAGTTACGATTTACTGTGCTCTATTTGAAAAAAATTACAGTGTACCTTTGCACGGATCGAAGAAATCGATAGTACAATCCTTTAAAAATATGCTCACAAAAGCTTATTGTAAAACTCGCAAATTTGAAGAACTTATGGAATCAGAAATTTGCGCAGGTAGATGACTGGTCGACTATATTCATCGCAAGCTTTTCTTGTATATTTTAATGTTTAACAATTAAAAATTTTCGATATCAAAATTTGTGTAGTTTATTTAAAGTTATCAAAACCTCTAACTCTCAAAGGACTTCCTAATGATTTGTTGTTTCTTTGTAAGGTAAAATTGACTTTTTATGTTATTTTTTAGCAGGTGACTCTTAATTGATATTAAGGAAAGTAGTAAAGAAATCGGCCCTCATAAAAATTTGCAAGAACATTATAGTTAAAGACCTATTAATTGTTTAGAAATTTGCAATTCACGCAAATTTAGCAAAACGTGTAGACCTAGTTCAATTAGTTCAGTTATGATTCTTTTACCTCGGTTTATTAGATTTAATGATGAAACTCCACAATTGATCACAGTTCATTTACTTACTTGCTCTACAATAAATAAAGCTCATTATTATATTTCCTACTTTCCCTCCCCCAGATTTTTAAAATTTAAGTTATCTGCTATGAAAGTGAGATAGACTAAAAGATCATCGCGGGAAAATCGTTTATATACCCCTTACTAAATAATGTCCCAGAAGTTGTAAGCCTCTAAGTCTTTATTAAACGATTCTCTATGAATCTTTAAAAACATAGCGACCTAGGGCGCAACAACTATAAGCTTGGAATATATCCAAGTTGTGGAAACACTGCACCGTCATTTTATTTATTTTTTTAATATCTCTTTTTATTGGCCTCTGTGCTACCCAACCGAGAAAATTGATGAGAGCCTTTGACGTCGTCGTCAGTTTTCCAAGGAAAGTGTACAACCAGCGACCACTGCAATAGACGAAAGTTGACCTAAATGTTTTCCATCTTATATTCCATCGATTTTAAGAACTATCCTTGCACGAGACGTGAAGAGTAGCAACATTAATGAGAATTATGCATTTGCATGTTACGAAGCCTCCGTTTGCCAACAGTTAAATAATACATTCCACACAAACATTTAACTACAACGTATTTATCCACTAAGTGATGGTTTAATATTGTGCAATCTGTTTCGAAACATCCATTTTAAATACGGAAAATAGTTTACTCGTTTACCAACCGACAACAGCTGAACACAAAAATTATCAAATCATCCGCGTTCTGCTTCACATATTTTAAAAGATAATCACACAATGTTGTCTGTCCCCAAATTTTTAGAGAACTTTATTTTTAGAAACAAAAACGCAACAATCGAACACTTGAGAAAATCTCATCGCAATACGACTTCAGGAAAATTTACAAACAGCCAAAAGGTTCAATGAATTCATTTTCGTAGCTTTATGTTCGCAGAATATTTTTTACGATAATTTGCAGTGGTTAGCACTCGCCGAAAGCACCGACGTGTTTTATAAAAATTTAAAGCTACAGTCAGACTGGATAAACAGTTTTGATCTGTACGAAATATTTTGATACATTGATGTTTATGTGTGACGAGATAAATCGTTGATTTCCGCTAATTATTGGAATTTGGATTCTCTATTTTGAAAATGATCACGATTCTCTGTATTATTACATTCGCGCATTGTAGTAATAGTAAAAAACACAAGTATAAAATATCATCTAAAAACGGCTGAATTGTAAAGTAAAAAACTTAAGCGAATTTTCTCTAATCTGTTTTCCAGAAATTTAAAGTAGTACATAAATTCAAATTCGAAATTTGGGAATAATAAAAACCGGCCAATTATATTGCGAAGAAAACGAAAATTATCAAAAATAGCGTGAGCCCATGTTTCACTATAAAAGATACACAAGCGGTTAGATCGTCATATTCACGATTAATCGCATAATTGCTTAGAAAATGGAACATGTTTAACTCAATCTCCATAGGAGAGCTATTATTATTATTATTAAGAATTTTCGTTAGCAAATAATTTTTAGCAAATTAAATTGATCAATTAGTTAAACTATTATCTTTAACTGACATTCACATAAGTAATTTTAATAAACCGTCTTAAAATTTGTAGTTCTGAATGCAATGTAATGAATAACTAACTAAAGCGAACGACATTATTTACACGCCGAGGGTAATACAAATAATTTTTTTCTTCAAACTTTCGGTTTTACTGGGCGAACAGATATACCATATTTCTAGCAATGTCTTGAGAATCATGTGATGCAAAGTCCTCAGCAAATAGTTTTGAAAACATTAGCAGAGGCCATATGACGTCCTAAAATTCACAGGAAAACACCTTTGAATTTCATTATAATAACAAATTGTAGCTTGATATTTTTATCCAGTTGACTGTTATAGAAGTGGTGAGTGATCCTCTAAGGTTTCCATTTCTTCTTTTTGTGATCCGGATGACGAATTACAAGGTGTAGTCAAAAAGCAATGAGACTAGATAAGAGACATTAAAAGCCTGGCAACATTGTACCTACGCTGCAGTTTAGTAGAAATACCAGGTCATTACTGAGTCGGGGTTAATACTTTAGCTTAAGTTATTCTTTTGTATGTCCCATAGTGTTACGGAAATGAATTCAGACGTTCTCACAATGTGTCTAATAAGAAAGGGAATTCTATTGATTCATAATTTTCTTTTCAACAACATACTACCACTTTTAGTTTGACTGGAAAACTGAAAATACAAGCTGTTAGATACACGTCAAATGTGTATATAACATAAGAATCAAAATTGGAATGAGTTGTTATAAATAGTGTTTAAAAAATTACCCTTTGTAGGTAGTATTGTACTATAACTGAAGTTAAAGCTAATATTAGCCTAAATCAAATTGTGTTTAAACTTTAACGAACTAACTCTAGTAATAAGGTTCTATCCCCTTAAGCGATAAATAAATCCCACCACTTCGACAGTGCGATTAACGTGAAGTATTAGCAAAGCTTTCAGAAATCCAATTCTTTTTGCTCTGCAGAGTCCATTTACTCCGTTTTGATAGAACAAGCTGAAATGCTCGCCGACATAACTAACCACTTGAGAATATGCAAAATTGTAAAAAGCTAGCCTCATAACCTACGGCAGATTCCATACCAGTTCTTTATTTAAATAATTACGACTTATACACAGGGCGTTATGGGGAAACTTTACATTCAAATTAAATAATACTTCCGTCACTGCTGCACTCCATCTTCCAGGATCCTTAAGTGCTCCATGCAATACCAGATTTATGCAGTTTCCCGGGATTATTTATGAGGACCAAGGGAAAATGAGCTTTTATATTTTCTCGCTGGATAAAAGAATTCTCGGTTTAATTGCGAAAGCATAGTGCTATTACATGCTCAGGGTTGCATGACTGCGAATACTTCTGTTGTTTTATCATGCATTACAAGCTTACTTTGGAAAAAAAAGGAAAAAAACTAAAATTAAGGATTTTCTGTTTTCGAAAAGGAGCAAAAAGCGGTTGCAAGTCTCCCCACCAGCTAGAAATAGCACAGTCTAAATATCAAAGCACACTCATTATCTGAATTTATCTATCAAGAGAATAGCCCGCGGAGTATGCATGAAAACGCATATTGTACATGTTAACTATCAAAGAGACATCGTTCCTTCTTTATGAACCGTGTTCCACTTATCGCACTGAAAATCTTTTTCAAAGTAAAAATCTCCTAGACCGTTGAAAAACCGGTATGAATTTTACGTGGAAAAAAGGTGCTCGAAATATCTTGGATAGCTAAAGTGTATTTTTTGATGCGCATGTTTTAATGATGGTTCCTTTAATATTCAAATTAGAGTCATTATTTCTGAAAAAGAAATACCTCAACCTAAATATGTCGTTCTACCATAGCGTTCTTGTTTTCGAGTGACCCATTTTCTCACCTGCCCTGTAGAGTGTTTTCGGTTTAAAGCAACGAAAGGCATAAGCGGAGAATTGCTTAATTTCGAATTGCATTTCATATTCGTGAATTTCGAGATAAGACCTACCTGGACGAAGGGGAACTTCGAACTAATTTGAGTGCATCGTGGCATACGCCAGACCAGTTAAGCAAGGAAACTTTTACTATATTACAATTTTAGGGGCAATGAGTCTTTATCGATTTTTCAAGCATACGACATTCAGTAGAATTACCGAACTTTTTTTTAAGTATTCCCCCAATCTATATTCATAGGTGTAGGAGAGAATAGAACTGGCGTCGCACACATTAATATTTATATAAGGTTTCCATGGGACTTTTCCACAACAATGAAAACTTCTAATCACCTCCAGGAAAAGTGAACGCTTTTCCAATGGTGGACATGTGATTAAGCTAGAAAATCTCATTACAAATAGGAAACAACCCTAAACAAACTGCGACGTCCAAGTGCGGTATGCGGAAACAGGTCAATCAATAATTGATTTAATTGCAGCCTCTATTGATTCTCCCGCGGCAATATCGTTCGGGAGTATTATAATTAAATGCTTCATTTAATCTCATGAGTATTGGAATTATCTATACAAAGGCGCAAAAATCTAACCAACGGTTTTTTGTATAAAACAAATGATTGAAAGGTAATTCGCTTTACAAAAACCATAAAACTATTTGTCATGGTAAATAATGCTATAATAATTGACTAATATTAAGCAAACTTTGCTGTCAACTAAGCCATTGCCTATCTTCAAGCCTGTAGACCCTAACCTGACCTAAGAACATTTTTAAAAACTTGTTAGCTAATCATGGAGTTAAGAAGAAGTTAGATATGTATTCTTGCTCCTTGCAAAATCACATAACTGCAGCCAATCTTAAACTTCAGAACAAGACTCTTCTCAATGATTCAAGTAATTTTTAAAAAAATTTATTAACCCGATTTCAAAATGAAACTCTGAAATGATATTTTGAACTTTTGTTACTCTTCCTCAACTATTATTATATCAACTATGTCATACAAAATAAGCACAAACTATGCATATCTTCATCATTCCGCATTATTTTTGCAAGTTCCCAGTCCAATGATAAAAGCTTATCGACTGAAAGAATTAAGTCTCCTTTGAACTGAGAATGACAATGACGTCTTCATAATACTTCAGTGATATTTTCAGTTTTACTCAAACGTAATTCAGTCCATGTCCAAATGAACACCCTGTAATTGGGAAAAGGAGTAATCACAATATAAATCGATAAAAAAGCATATGGTCTTCCCTATTTTTTTACTTTTTTCTAGGTCAAGGAAAAACCGCATTATGGTGTTTATGTAGCACTTTCTTAAAGGACCAGAACAATTTAGATTACTATGATAGAATACTTTCTTCGGAAAACAATTTCTAGTAAGATAAATTAAACATGCTATAAAATTGTAGTTTCTTAACTGTGGTATACCAAAGTTTTCGTTAAAAAAATACGCGTCTTAATTTCTGCTTTAAATACTATATTTACTATATAACACTTCAACAACGACTAACGAGAAATCTTGTTTCTCTTTAACGATTACATTAACGAAATTTTCAAACTTCAGCTTAAAACAAAATATTTTTATACAATCCCATACTTAAAAGAAAGGAATATCCCACTAGGGTTTATACATAAGGAAAGAAAACCTGAATACAGTGATACAAAAACTAAGTACATATCGTTCATATAAATGCGATAATTTTTAGAATTACTGGAAAAAACTGCAAAATTTTCTATTACCTGTAAAAGTTCTAATATTAACTTGATTCCTTGATACAGAAGAGGATATGCATAAGTCTGAAAATTTTCTTACCAAAGGAATAAAAATTATAATTTGGTGTGATTATTTAAACCGATTAACAACATAAATCGGAAAACGGAGAAATTTAAGAATATTGTACAAAAACATTTTTTTAACTTACTATTCCTACCTTATAAACTCAAAAGATTTAATTCCAAACTTACATTTAATTCTAATAAAGTCAGTCAGAATTGAGTTATTCTTCTTAAAATTTAGTATTTTTGGGGAATAACCAAAGAAACATTTCAAGGAAATTATCGTCGGTAAAACTGAAAGTACACACGCCATGTTTTTTTTTCTTTTATTAATATGTAGAAAAAAAATTTTAAAAAAGTTCTGGGACCCAGGTGCGAACCCGAGTCGGCAGCGTGAAAGCCACCGCACGCACGTTGTTAAAAATCAAAGAGAAGGGGCAAGAAGACCCGCACAGAAAAAACTGAGTTTTTGTAGAAAACGTTTATAAAAAATAAATTATATTTGACAAATTATTATGAAAATCAATAGGCTTCTATTCTGATAGTTAACCAATCGATAAAAAGAAGAATCACCGCAATCGGTCGAAAATTGAGACCTGTAAGTGCGTCTTCATACGTACGTACATACGTGCAGACCAACGGACGTAGACGCTATCACTTTTCAAAAGCAAATTTAGATCATAAGAAGATCCCCTCTTTCCAAAAAGTTATATTAAAAGTTGATTACTTGCAAAATCGCTCGAAGCATAAGTACTTCTATCGTCAAAACTCGGGGCTGGCGCGTTAGCCGATAATAAAGTAGAATCTACAAACAAATATCAAAATTTATAATTTTAGTTTACTTCACGTTTTTCCAATGAATTATTAATTTTAAAATTTATATTAAAAATATGAAATCTTTAAATTTTTTCAGATCTTCAAAGTTTATGATTCATTTCATACTACTAGTTAAAAACACTAGATTTACAACTATTAGTTTTCTAGAAAACGACTAAGTTACTATACTAGAATCCTTTTAATAAGAGTTTACCGGTAACCTTATTGTGTACATTCAATTCCGATTTGGTATAAAGAACTCGGAGTTATATCGATTACTGTACTTTTAATTTTAATTTCAAAATTGCACAAAAAAGGATAGTTCTTTAAGCAACGAGCAAGAAGTGTACATTTATAATTTAACCCTTTGCGCTCGAAGGTATTTTAATTTTGCGCTCATAGATATGCACCGCGTGCAAATAAAAATTACGAATAAGATTTTTATTAATAGCGTATATCTTGATTTTTTTGGGCAGGCCGAAAACTGAATAAAGATTAGCTAATTAAATGAAACATTTAACTGAATATTCGCAATATGTATCTCATTATTTAAATTTCTTAATATATCTGAAGCGCCTAAAAGTCAAAAGTAGAATGGTGACTTAGAGTCGCTCCTCGAGCGCAAAGGGTTAAATAAAACATTCTATTACACGAACAATTGGAGAAACTAATGATAAATGTCTTTAACATAACTTCGAAAATGTACTATTACAAACCAAGGATACAAGAACTAATTTCTTTCACCAAAGGAAACACATTTCGAGAACTCTGTCTAGAAATGAATCGATATTTAAAGCTCTTTTCAACTCTTTAGATTTGATTGGAATTGTAAAAGAATTGTCTTGGACGAAATGAGATCCCATAATTGAAAAGAAATTCTTTTCATCTAGAAAATACTTGCCTTAATTCAAATAAACAAAGAGAAGAAGCTAGAAATGCGCTTCGCAATTATTTGTTATTCTAAAAAAACAATAAGAGCCGAGAGGAAGACTGTTCTTATCTTTAATTCAACTTACATCCGGTAGTCGTTGATAGCTTTGGACATCATCATACAGAAAGCAGTAAGACTAACTAAAGTAGCGGCGAATATTAAAAACACATAGTTTTAAATTGATAAGTTGTACTCCTCGAGGTTGGCTGGAACAGCGGTAGCACGCGATTCGAGAATAAATTGTTTTAAAGCTGAGGCAAAGGTCTTTGTACACTCATTCCTTGTTTTAAAAAATGGCTGTACCCGGCGGGGCTAGACTAGAAGATAGCAATAAAAAAATGCACAAATTTGAAGGCGTCGTTGCGGCACCTTTTTTTTTTAAAAGGTACGTTAAGGTACAAAGCGAAGGGTGCACTAATCAGTAGTAACGAAGTCATTCACTCACATTCACGATTCACACTTGCCCACGTAGTGAAAGTATACTCGCGGCTCGATTAAAAAATACACGATTCTTGTAGCAAAAATAGGATCTTAGAGCATATAAAAGCTAAGTATGTATAAAGCACGGTTTTAAATCACTGTCATGATGAAGTGTCCGTAGGGTGTTTAGACGCGTAACAAGTTATGTCATACAAATATCACAGAGAGAAAGAGAATTTGTGAAATTCAAAAATGCATATCGCCTACACCTGACGGAGGGGCACCTCAAGTAGTTAGCTCGAACTTGTTCCTACTCCAGGTGGAGGCGCAGGTAAATAAATTGCAGTGCAATTGATTAGCAGCTATTCAAGTGTTTGTACTCAAACCGTTCACGACGCACTGCCGCCGACAACGAGACACGATACGACACTCAGGGCAAGTCGCGACTCGATGAGTCACCGGCGCGGCGGCGATTATTCTCTATGACTTGCGGTGTGGATTTCTATTTTCCTCTTCTGCAGGCGACCTTCAATTGAACGACGAAAATCGTTTTCCCATCGCACACACCTTCCACCTTTTTTCCGCACGAATTGATTTATCGCTATTTCCACTCAACAACCGTCCAAAACACAGGGCTAAAGTGAAAAACTCCCTGGAGAAAATCGCTATAACACCGTTTTAAAATAAATCAGAAAGGCATTTTTTCAAAAATTATAAACTGAAAAAAATACCGGAACTCCGGAACTTATTCAACGACTGCCAGTCGGTCGCACTTGGGACGGATTTTAACTACGTCCGAGGAATGCGCGAATACAGCCCTGTACAGAGAATCTACACAGCACTGCCACTATCTGTCGCTAGACGAGCGTAAATGGAAAAATCAATCTTTCAAGAAAATATCCACAGAATAGACTTCGACACACAACTAATCGCTGAGGGTAAAGAAATGACGACGAAGGAATGTGACGCGCTACTTTTATCGAAGAACCATACTAAGGTCTAAAAACGAACAGCGATGGAGACGAAACGACGGGTATCGAAGTACCGAAAGGAAGTAATTTTACCATGACATAGGGAAAATCGAAATTTTCTACAGTGCGACTCCGCCGGAATACCCTAGGACATAGACCATGCCACCCTGTACGGAGTGGAAAAGGCAGGAAGGAAACTGGTGGTGCTGGTGGCACAAGGGCGCATGTTCCACCAGGACGTGCATTCGAGCCATGATTACACACTGAGTTGAGGAGACCGACTACACTAGCGTACAGTAACTCCCAACCTTTAAAGACAATATAAAAACGCCGAAAGAAGGTGGAGGTTGGGGATGCTTTGCAGCATATATGACGGGGGGTACGTTTCGTAACCCCTGGTATTGCCAGTATAACTGTTGGTAACACGCTACAATATTGCCCTTTACATTTAATAAAACAGAAAAATTACTATGTTTCTCGTAATTGAACACAAGTGCTACAATGTAATACATATTATGAGTGGAAATCGCAAATATTATGAAAACAACAAAAATAATCGTAGAGACTCAATAAAACGTTTTCGCACTTTATAAATTTACGACATAAAGAAATTTTAACCGTCACCTACACTGGCGACATTATCCCATGCAACTACGTCCGTTCATACCCCAAGCTAAATTTATAATTTTTAATAACATGTTTCCTTTTCTCATGTGATGAATAGATCAAATCAATTAAAACTTTAAATAATTATTTATTCTTGAAAATAACATTTTTTTGTATATAAGTGACAGCGAAGTCGCTTGTGGCTTTTATAGTAATTTGTAATAGCATGAACATTTATATAAATATAAGAATCACCAACGTAAATTAAATCCCATCTAAGTGCTGACATTTTGTAGCATTTTTTGCTCCTAGAAATGTAAATATTAAGCAAAAAATAGTTCGTTTTGATTTTAATTTTATTAATATCAAAACAGAGGACTTTCAAAATAATTTCTATGAAGCTGGATCGGAATTTACTAAAAATAATTTTTTTTCGTACTTTTGTTAATACTAAGATTATAATTATTATAGTTACGAATTTCGACTTATACTGTTTTAACAAAAATAGAGTAATATTTATGTAAGGTAAGGAATAAATAATTTTGTGAGGAATAAATATAAGGAAAAGTAAATGTATTTCAACTTTAAATTTTTTATTTTTTAAAAAATATTCGCTAAAATTCTTCGGGTCGTAATATCGTAAAGATAACCTTGAAGTACGCACATAACTGCAAAATATTTTTTCTTCAGCCTTCACTTTTTTGGACTATATATACTACTATATATAGACTACTAAAATCGTCTTTCCTTTCTAGCTAGTTGTTTTATTTTTAACAACCTACTCAAGGATTCCCTGCACCCGAAATGTATAGTAGAAACTCTCTAAATCTATAATACCCCTAGAGCAAGTACATACTGAGCGTTTGGCGTTGCATAGGCAATAAATGAGTATTATGACTGGGGCATCGAAAATGATGCCATGACTTCGATGTCCATTTCCCAACTACTGACAATACGCCCTAACTGTAGCAATGTCCGCCAAACGCCGTGGGAAGCGCATTGTATATACGAAACCAACACGCGCTTAACGCAACGCCAAACACTCAGTGCGTAATTGCTCTTAGTCAGAGATTTTAGTTCCTTCAATTCTTTTCTGTACTACGTCAAATTACAAAACTTAAAGAAAATTAAGCAAAATAACTGATTCTTTTATTTTTCAATTCTAAACACGGACTTTGGCAAATGGAAACTAAGAGTTAATTTCTGAATATCGAATTATTGAACCAAACAAATCAGAACGATTCTTGCAGCAGATTTTCTTCCTTCCTTGCCTGCATATGCTCATTGTGGACTTGTCCACAATTATTACAAAAACAACACCAAACCTCGAAAGCCCGAAACCTCTGGCAAGAAAAGCAGTAATGTACACGTTCGCTTTTTTTTCAAATGTTAGGCTCCGAATTCATATGATGTTAGTAATATGATTATATCTTTTTTTTAATAAATGGCTATTGCAGCAATGAGGTGCGGTATTTAGAAAATATAAAAAAACTCATGAACATTTTATTAGATAACGAAATTGCTTTACGCAAATATTTATTAAAATTTTCTTATAAGCAATTAATTTGAATTAATAATTAATTTTTTAATTTTGTACCTTTCACAGATGTTTATAATATTTCTATTATCAAATAATGGAACCAGCGAAAATTATAGTAGAGCTTGTTGATGTTCACACACACTTTTGTTCCGCAAGAATAAATAACGAAAAATCCTTTCAAAAGCTAAAAATTGAGAGATCTTACTAGAAAAGAGCAACTTAATTCGGGACCTGTACAGAAGGCCTTTCCATTAAATCCCTATATTGAAAATATTTAAACTGCAAAACTGCCGCTTTTATTAGTTTGTTTATTAGAACTTAACAGGCAGATGTTGTCATTTTGCTTTGGTTGCTGCTGGAAGTGATGTAATAGAGAAAATATATCACATTCCAGCTTCTTTACATAATTTTACGACTTGATTTTTTTCGCTAAAATTTCATTTTTGTACTTAAGAGAATGAAGGATTGCAAATGTAAACAAAATTAATATTTTTTTTGCAATTCACTTATAAGTCTAAATACCAGGTAATGCAAAATGGAATATTAACTTCAGATATTTCTTAAGCAATTGCCACTTTTGGCCACTATTTTTAGGATTCCATAGTTCACTGAGAACCTTTTTAATTTCGTCGGTCGTATTTCGTCGTAACTCTTTAGTTTTTGAACAGGTGTAGTAAAAAAATTGAAAAGCATTCTGAAATATAAAACCCAATCCGAACATCCATTTAAAATTATTTCAGACATGTTATATTTTAATTTAACTCTTTAAAGTTCTAAAGATGTAGGCAACTGAAGTTAATAAATTATCACTAGTTTCTAAACTGCTGTACAAATAATTGAGAAAAAAATCAAAAAACCAACCGACTGGAACCTTTGGTGTAATGATTATTCCGAAACACAACTGGCCGTTATTTTTATAATAAGAACAATGAACTTCAGTAAAAAATTTAAATCTAATTTAAAAAATCAAAAAGTGTTTTTTATATTAAAAAAAATTGAAAGAAGATTCATAATCGCTTTATATTTCATTAAATCTCAATTGTTTAATACTGTAATCCTTCATGTCATCGAGTCATTTTAAACAAAACACAAGTAAAAGGCAACTAACGTGTGTCTGTAAATTAAGGGTTCAAGTAAAATTAAGTAAAGTAAAATATACCAGCCTTGCCGAATATTAGATTAAATAAATTCGTTCGGGCCAGAGACGAATCTTGGGTCTTCATAAATCCGAGCTCATTGTATATTAACAAAAAAATTATTTTAAGTAACCCAAGAATAATCCTTTGCTAATTACCCATTAATTACTTAATGAAGCTAAAAGCTGATTTCGTATTAATGTGTATTTGCGCGCATAAACATTTGAATACTACAAATTCAGATTACTAATTGATTCATAAAGATTGCAAATTCCCTTGCGAATCTCATTGATATAAATATTCGTCAGCGTTGTTTACTTTCGTGGTGTAGTATTTTTCGAGAGCAGTATAATTCACTGCTTTAGAATTTAAGATGTCTATCAATTTTGGAAATAATGTGTAATTTACATAAATCCACTTAATTAACATTTTATACTCGTTCAAATACCTACGATATAAATTCGGTTCTTTTTAATGCTTTACAGTTCGAGAACTATTCAAGTTCCATTTTCAAAAACTGAGTTAAAGTTTTCTTATAGTTCTGGTAACTAATCGAGATATAAAGTTACCGGACTAGAAATCTGCAAAATGCATAAGTACAAATTGAAAAGTCATAATCTTATCGACATTTAATTCGAAATCTGTCCATAGTTACTGATTGCACTCAATAGGATTTTTGTTCGATATTTTACACACTTTACTTCCAGATAGGTATTCCCAATTTGACTTAGATATCTTTAAAACTTCGCGCTAAATTTCGTAATTTATATAATTTTACCTGAAAGCCTATTTTCTGCAAACGTATTCTTGACCCATTTATGCCTGTAAACATTTTTATAATTTTATTTTCAGATAAGGTAGACTTCATGTAAGTAGAACAACATTTGTAATAAAAATTTTACGAAAAGAGAATGTTTCTGATAAATAAATAACGTTTAATGTTTTCTAATAACGACCCTTTGGGCAGATACCTGACCTGACCTTTAGACATTTAACAGAAAATATCCAATACTGACGACAAGTTTGGTTACGTGGTCTTTGCCCAATTATTCCTCAATCATAGATTTATCTCAATAAATATTACTTATTTAATATATTAACCATACTTCTTTAACCTTAACTCATATAGTTAAGGAAATTTTTCTATAATATGTTTATTCCACTTCGTTCGATACCGTTTAAAAGTGAAAGTAGCGTAGAGTACAATTTATTTGCCTTTTGTTTTGTTTTTTCTAGATGAGTTAATCCTTGTTTAAGAGCTACACTTTAATATTCATGTTCTCCTACTTCTTTGCAGATTAATTACTACAATATAACATTTCCATTAAACTTACCTATTGTTTAATTCTATTTCTGAACTATAAAGTTTAGAAAGTTTACTGATATACTGATTCTAAGAATTTTCATAATTTTTTAGAAGTTCAGTAACAAAAGTAATTTGTTGTTTTTCAATTGTAATCATACAAAGACTTCGATTTTTCGATTCTGAATATGTTTCATAGTCTATTTCGCTGGGAATGAATTGCGTTTTGATTTTGAAAACAATCCTTTAAATTCTTGTGCAAAATTCTCCGATAATTACAAAAAACCTCTTCTATTATTTTTATAAAGACTTACCCAAAAATCTGACAAATTCTGCATACATTTTAGTTTCTTTTTGCTACTATCTGTGTTCTTATATCATCCGCGCTAAAAACAAAAAAAAAAAAAATTTTTTGATATGCAAATAGGGTGTTATGGCATCAACACGCGAATATAACGCACGTCACATGCCAAACTTGTAAGAAGTCGTTTGACATCACCCGGTGTCGGTCACGATGAACGTGTTTCTCCGCTGTCTCCCTGGCAGCCCATCTAGCCCATATGACGACTCCACATCTGTCCCAAAACCTGTATCTACCCAATTTACGCAAAAGAAACTCCCAGTCAGATTGTGACTCATCAGACTTGCTTTTTCTTAACTTTTTGTGAGTTTTTCGCAATGCAGGCAGCCAGTAGACCTGGCACCTGGCAGACACCTTTCGCCTTCTTCAAATGGACGGTTCAAATGCACTGCACATTAGAAAGCGTGGTGTGTGTAACGTTTACAAAAGACACATTCCTCAAGTGCTCAGTCTTGGATCATAAATACCTTCTGTTACTTTTTAGCTTTGAAACCAATTTTTCTTTATTTAGGAGAAGTGCCCAACAATGTACTTTTTGTTTTGACGGTCCCTTGATCAAAAAGCGGCAAGCCATTCCGAAGAAACAGACCAGAGCTAAACAGCCACCACATGTAGATGACCACGGCAGACGATGATCTCATGGTCGAATGCGCTTGCCTCTGCCCATGAATCGCCTCGGTGACTGTAATCCGACGCAATGGAAACTATCGTGAAAGTTAGTGCAGGTATGCACTTTTTACACTCGCCAAATCATCAGCAGAGCAATTTCTCTATTCTAAGACCTTCGGATATCCAACGAGCCCCGAAAGATGATGGAGAAGTCCTCCTCCCACTTACCTGTTTGAAGAGCTCAACAACTGGAAGATTTCGTTCGTCTTCAGAGTCGAATTGACTGCTGTTTTAAATCATTTAAAACGACGTTAACAAGTCTATAAAATTCTTTTATAATAGAAAGAACGGACTATCTTTTTCATGAAAACAGAAAAACCAACTCGAACTACTGTTCCGTCTCGCACGAAAAAAATTCTCAAGTCGAAACTTTTGACACTGACAGCACACACAAAGCGAAAATGGCGTTTGCTAACGGAGAAGAATCGTAAGCAACTTTTCGGCACGAAATTTGTGTTTTGAGGAACAATAAATGGAAATTTTACGATAACGATTAATTACAAGTTACTGTTTAGGCATGCACAACAAAAAATATTGAATTTTTCTAGGTGTATTCTGAGAATAAAACGCTTGTTTTGTACTTCACTGGGTGAAAGAAGACTTCTCTCCGACATCAAGACAATTACCAACTAAAGTTAGCTGCAGTTGCTTAACGGGTGAATATACTAGTTTGCACAGATACAATGAGTACAGTCAGGTCATAAGTTCCATACACGTAGCATTTGACAAAGCAATCTATATTGTCTAATTTGTAGAATTAACCACCTGAATTATTGTTGTCACGTAGACCATTCAAAAATGGTGAAGAAATATGCATTCATTCAAAAACCGCTTTAAGAAATATTAGAATTTAGGTTAAAGTATCATACCTTATTAAAGAAAAAAAGGAAAACATATCGGTCTCATTCAATTACTCCAAGCAAACTTTTGTTCAAAGAAGTGAAAAATTCTAAAAAATTTTTGCGAGCTATATAGTTTTAAATCAAAAAATGTTTCCTCTTTGAAAATAATTGGTTGACATTTTGAATGATAATTGTTGGAAAGTTTATCAAAGTGTCTAAAGAATTTCAAAAATTTCAAATTCAAAATTGACTCGTACGTCAAAAATTTCACGCCCTTAGTCATATTATATATTTGCCTTTAAATAAATAATTTTATAAAATAAGTCTGAGTAGAATTATTCATTCTGTTTCGTGTGCCTAATCGATTTTGGATATTTAAGGGCAATCATCTCGAAAAATTTGGGTTTCATTTTCTCAATTACGTCCTTACTAAGGATTATTAAAGTGTAATAATGTAGATGTGTCAATATATTAAATGTAAAATTTATTGTCCGTAAAAATAAAGAAGTCTTTTGGCTACAAAATTATTACTTCTAAACCAGATCAACTCATTAAAACTTACAACTTACATCTCTGCTCTAACGATTAAACTATTTAAACTATTTTTGGAAGTTTAGCATTTGTCGTAACTGGTTAAATGATGAATTAGACTTATTTTCAAACATAGAAACCTCTTTCGTCTAAAATTCTACTCTGCTTGTGACTTCGTACTCTGCTTCCACCCACTTAATAAAATAAGATATATCTTTTTCCTACGCTTGCATTTAAGTCTACAAATAATAAATTTTAAGAAAAAGTTGTTTAGAATCCGTGAAACGTAGAAAAATATCTATACTACTGCAACAACTTAGTCTTCACAAAAATAAGTAACAAAGTTTTAATATTGTAGATGATATCCATATATGTTCGTCCAATCCTAAAATTCTTGGAATATAAAATTTTCGATTTATGTAAATTTAGGGTATAGCCATGTTTGAACAAATGTTTTACTAGCAGATTAGGTTTGAAGGACGATTAGTCAATACTCAGCTAAGGATCTATTTAAAACTCTAGAAACATGTTAAAATTGGAATGAATACTTTTTCGCTTGTGTGTTCAATATGCTCTTCGAACAGGAGAGTGTATTAATTAATTGTTTAAATATTTACTGTCTTTTTAAAAGTAGACTTTAAAAGTGCCAAGTTAGTAAATAAAACATCAATGGCAAGTTTAAAGATTTATTGTCATGAGGAAGTGCTTTTTTATTTGGTAATTCCACTGCTGTTTATATAATTTGCAAGAATACTGCATTTTCTAGAACTTGCTCCCGAAACAAGAAAATATTTCAGTCTTTTTTAATGGAAACTATGCATGCAAAACAGGTTGGGATAGATCATAAAAAACAATAACAATGCAAAGTTTCATAAACCAACCTTAATTTATTATAAAAACCAGTTAACATTTTTTCGCGAGTAATTTTTCAAAGCCAAAGCTTAAAAGCATAATTAATTTATATATGCATACACAACTACTACAGTGTATTTTAAAACTTAGAATTTTAAAATTTTCATTTCGGAATTTAAGTAAAGTAATTACACCTGAAGAATTTAAAAAAAGCATAAGTACTATTTTAATTTAAGCATCGTTTATTCTGGTATCATACGTTTTTATTACTCATTTTAGAATTATAGAAGCTTAAAGATTTTTAAACTTTAAATGCGTATGCTGGCTTGTCCATGAAATAACTTCTTCATTAATGACGCGCTCTGATCAAAAGGCCTTTTGCATAAATGTCCATTCGAAAACATAAAAGAACACTGCTCAGTTAGCGTAGCATCAATTATGTTTTCAAGTTTTAAAGTGAGAAATTGTGTAAACAATGAAAAATAAAACAGTCAAATAACTGTGCAAAATAAAGAAATCTCTTAAAAATCTATGTTTGCACATGGGATCATCCGTGCAGTTTGGAAGATTTTATTGGTTTTACTACAGACCATATATACATAGGTCGTGTTTCTGTAATGACGGGTATCCAGCGTAGATTTTAAGATCAATGACTAAGCTGCCATTGCTCAAGGGGAGCGGGCCACGACACAAAATGTCGGGTTGGATTGCATTTCTTTGCGCTTTTTTGACCGGATGCAGTAAAACTCGGAAATCACCTTGACTCTGGACCATGAACCAATCTGTTGACTTCGTTAACCGTTCTCATTTTATCCAAGAAGGTGTGTTTTCAGGCGCGAGTAACGCGAAAAAAACCACGCACCGGCTTTTAAATAAAGATAAAGCGTCAGTTACGCAATGGATGACCCTAACTTGTCGTCGCTATTATACAATATGTAACATAACTTAGGTGAATACCGGAAAAACTGGACCTGTTTGTTTTATTCAACCGGCATAAATTGTGTATAAAAGTTAATAACTGAAATATTATCAATTGAACGCTGTATGTGATTTTTATTGCTATTTTTCTGACGCGCAATATGACGGCGGCTTGATTCATGGTAGTTATGTCCAAACAACAAAAAATAATGACTTGTTTGCTGTTGTGAATTGCAACAAAGCAAGGTCTTACATATCTACTTGTAAGAAACATGGAAGACCTTCATTTTTTAAGATATTAAATTTTTGCCATATTAGAACGTCTTTGTTTATTCAGTAAAAAATGTCAAACACTCAGAAAATAATAGGAAACAATTTCTGGTAATTCATTGTTTAGTCTTATTTTTCCTTTACAAGATTAATACATATCTCTTACTAAAGCAAACCCTTTTCTTGCATGATTGTCAATAGTGTTTTTAATATTTTCGCCTGCAGACGGTTGGTTGTGATTTTGAAGGTCAAAATATGTGCCTGTGTCTTCCGGTATGTGCCAAAACGCATTAACTGGGCCTCAAAAAATAGTTAAAGATTAAATAAGTTATTTATTTTGAAAGTGGTTAAATGCATTTAAAAAAAAAATCATTTCATGTTATTTTGGCCTTTTTTGACATGTAGAAGCTCAAAATGTGTGAAATAGGAATTTTTCAAAAAATAAACTTAGGCCTCTTTCAAAATAAACGGTTCAAATGAGAGCTTAGCAGTTAAGGTAAAAATTAAATGCAATTGTTTTATTTTCATTCTTGATAAAATCAATATAAAGCTATCGCCTCCTAATAGGGATTCTGCATTATAATTTAAGATTTGAAACCATGAAACCCTATGAAATTCTATCCAGCAGTCATGTTCTTAGTATTAATAAGTATTCTTATAAAGAAATACAGTTTGGCACGATCACAGACTACAACTCGCTTTGACTTAACAAAAATATTATTGAAGCCAGTTAAAAAAATTTCTGCATGGATGTAAAATGTTCTACCGCCATTGCCAATTGTTATAACCGATGAATGGCTTAATTCTTTTCAAAAGACATGTATATCTTGCAAAAACAAACACCATCAAGAGTTTAATTTTCGGATCCAGCGGTTTGAATTAAGCGGTGATCTCAATCAATCAATTGTTCAAAGCTTGGATGATTTTATAATACAGGTGCAGGTACAGAGCATGTATAATACCTTAGTTTTTAGAAAAAGTGACTATTATCTTTACTTTTGTATTATTTATGAAATTAAAGGCACTTGTTACAAATCATTCAATTTAGCCCTAAAAAAGAAGATTACTATAATATTAATTACAAGTAAGGCCCAGAAGATAATATGATTACATTCAAATAATTAGTTGAGAAAAAAACACCTAAAATCCGATTATATCCAAACAAAATAGCAAGTTTTTCTGATATTATAACGTCTATAGTTTGACGTCAAATGAAATATATCTCTTTTTTTTCGACAGAACATAGAAAAAATTATTTAGCACATTCTTAACATAATTTTATATTTGTGAGAAATTCAAAGCTATAACCTTGAACTCAAGCTACGCCTATGTTAATATCTTAGAATGTAATTAATTCTACATACTGTTAAGATGTTCAGACAGTCATTTTAGCCATGGGTAGAAAGTACATCTTATTAGGATTAATTAATTATAGTTATTGGGTACTTTGCCTATACTGTTAGCAACTTAAATAATGATATACATAATGAGCAATGAAGTGCGAAGAAAAATAAATTTATTGATTTAGAGTTATTATAGATTTCTGATATTAATTCTTTAGAAAGTAACACTAGTAAATAAACTGGTTTTGGAAATGAACTTAAATAGTTTTCCGGCAAAAACAAAGACCACTAGCCTATTTATAATAAAAGATATATGACGAGAAAACGATAAGAATTACTTGATACAATTTGGTCTTAAACTAGAATTAATCTACGAATTTCATTCCTAACCTATAAGTGCATTCTTCTATAAGTTCGAGATACTATAAAAACAATAAAACTACAAACAAAGAAAAAATATTAATTATGGTTAGTGTTAGTATTAGTACTTGAGTAAAAAGCTAAATTTAAAATATAGGTTCAAGTTATTCGTTTCTGTTTCTAAATTCCATGTGGGTTAATCAGCAGCATAAATTATTAATTTTCTTGCATTCATAATAAACTTGAATTCATTAGAATTTCTAGTAAAAGTAAAAGGGGAATATTTCCTACTACCGATATTAAAACTGATTCCAAAACTATTTTAAAATAAATATACTCATAGAAATATTGTTAATTTGAATCCTTATACAACTTACTCGTATTTCATTTAATTAACTGGAGCAGTATGATAATTTATGAATTCTAAAATTAATATATATATACATATGTGGTGTAAATGCTACAACCGATGCATGCTATGGATAATGTGCAATTTTCCTTTTAAATTATCTGGAATTTAAAAGTTATACTACACGGTAAAAAGGTGAATGACATACTACTCAAAAGCGTGCAGAATTGGGGTACGATTGTAAAGCTCCATTGTGTAATTGATGCATTTACTAGACAAAAGTACATCTGTTATGTAAGTCTGCATACGGAAAATGACTTTCAGTTCCGAGACAGTTTTTAGTCGAGGGTGTAAGTGATCAAATCTTATCGTAAATTTTTAGATATCCAATAACTTTTTCTTTACCTAAAAAATTCGTTAGTGCTGGAGTTCAAGCAAAAACTCTTTGAAGTGATAATATACAATTTGTTTTAAAAATTGTAAACCTTATATTACTATACGAGTTTTTTATATTAGTTTGAATAATTCCTACAAAGCAAACTAGTGTAAATTTTTATATTAAATTTTCAGGGAAAATACTTAAAATTGATTAGAAATATAATGGTAAACTATCTTCTATTCTTTACTTTTATATTATTTGTACGTATTTCTTCCAACCACGTTATGGATAAAAGTGCATATATATATGTGGAAAATATTTTTGTTTCAAGTGTATGATTATGTAGTTATGGAGAGGGATGAGAAAATTTTTATGAAAATTAAAATATATATTATACAATTAAATTGAGGGAATTACGTAAACTTCCTTTTTTATTTATTTTTTCAATTTGTCGAGTAAGTCTTTATTAGTTTACAGTCTCTGAGTTCCTCCCCGATAAATTCACGCCAAGGAATTTTACGATTTTCTCAAAAGTTTAAACCATTGCACTATAGCTTAAAAACTCATATACTACCTATCTTAGTAGCTTTGCTGGTTGGAGCTCTAGCTCGCTAGAGCTAACTACAATGTTCCAGTAGTTAAAGCCTTAAGGGATACGGTGATTTCTTGGTCTTTTAAAATAAATATTCTAATTTAATTTAAATTAGATGCACCCAGAGTTCCTATTTATTATTTAGTATTTAGTTATTGGGTATTAAAATAACATAAAGGAGACTTATTAAATTTGTCTTTCTTATTTAATAATGTCTTTAAAATTATACGTCTAGGTTTATTTTTCTCCCGATATTTTTCTACAGCCGACAAGGATATTGAAGATATTTTGCGCCTATGCATTTTATATAATCACCTTCACGGATTGTCGTCAAATTTATCCTTTCTTTGGGAGTTTAACACCAGTTTACACAGGAATTCGGACTTTTGCTACGTACGGATATGCAAACGCAGAACAACATAAATTATTAATTGAAAAACAAAGGAAACTTGATGTTAATAGACCTATTTTTTTAAAATCAGACAAAAAATCGAATACATAAACTTTTTCTAGAAACTTCAAATCTCATTTTCAAATTCGACTCCATTCTTTTGCGACGTTAATGGCCCTGGACGAAGAAGTGCATCACCGCCAACATCGGCACATAAACTTCGTCCAGGTGATATAGACATCGTAGGTACTATTGGAGACTCTGGGAGCAGTGGCACTGGAGTTATTTTTGAGGATGTACACGGACTTCTAATTGAAAATCGGGGACTCGCATTTACCTCAGGTGGTGACGGTACCTGGAGACAATATTTAACACTTCCAAATATCCTAAAAGAGTTCAATCCAAACTTGTACGGATACTCATTGGGCAATCCCCTTCCTCATTGGAAAAATTCAGGGTAAAAACAAAGGATGAACGAAAACTTATTAAATATGTAAAATTTTAGTTTTAATGTAGCGGAGATGTTGTCATATTCGCAACATGTGATGTATCAACTAAAATTTCTGTATGATCGTATGAAATCTGACCCCAACGTAGACATGGAGAATCACTGGAAGCTGATAACGATTTTTATAGGCAACAACGACTTTTGCAGCAAAATTTGCTTCGTGAAAAATAAGAATGATGCCATTGAACAACATAAACGTGATTTAACCAATGCCCTCCGATTTATTCGCGACAAAATCCCTAGGACATTTGTTAACTATATCCAGATTGCCAATATAAATGAGCTATTCTCTCTAGAAGAAGTCCCGCGTGTATGCAGAATTGTTAACAAACTCGAATGTCCGTGTAAACTTCAAGTACATCTTAGAAGTTGGTTGGTCAAGTCCTATGATGTTTTAATGCAAAAGTGGAGAGAAGCAGACCATGAAGTACTAAATAAAGACGAGTTTCACAAGAAAAAGGTAAGCAATATTTCTGTAAGTTTCGTAAAGTAAATTTTAAAATATTCAATAATTTGTCTAGGACTTTGAAGTAGTAATTCAGCCTTTTATGAGTGGTATTAAGGTTCCACTTCTCCCTGATGGTAGAGAAGACATGCGATACATTGCGTTCGATTGTTTTCACTTTAGTCAGCGAGGTCACGCAGTTGGTAAAGGTCTTGAACTTGAACTTGAAGAGCTAATAGAGAATTTTCGTAACACATTTTAGCTGCAAATATGCTTTGGAATAACATGCTACAGCCCGTGGGCAAGAAGCAAACAACAGTGGAGTTTGATCTGTCACATTTTGAATGTCCAACGGAGGAACACCCATATTTTGCAACAGCAAAAAATAGTCAAATTTAAAAAGTAGTAAGAAGTAAATTAAAAACAACTTTAAATTTGTGTATAAGTTTCAACAGCAAATTTTTAATTTCTAACAACTAAATTTTTAAATTATTTATTTATTTTTGTCCGGCCTGAAATGAATTTTAAAAATAATATAAAAATATTTTGATAAAATGAGATCAACTATAGAAATCGAAAGCTTGAAGTAATTTTTTAATTTATTTATGTTTCAGTGTAATCAAAAATAATAAGAAAGAAGATAAAATTTAGTAAATATAAAAATTAAAATGATCTACCAACGCAAAGGACGTGTAGGGATTTTCAATAAAAACTTAATTATCGTCTGCTTCTTTAAAATAAAGTAAATATAAACAAGTTTTCAGCTACAACGAAAATATAATTAGATTTATTATTGGGCCAAAGCTGATAAGTATTACAAATTTTACAAATAAGTTTGAAATTGGAGCAGTGGAAGTAATTCTAATTGCTGATAGTTGAATATAAATAAAAGTGAGAAAAGTAAGCGTTCTAAAAAATGAAGAAAAATATCTAACGATCAAGAGGATGACAACAAATTTTAATTTTTAGATATCAGAAATCTGTAGTGTCGACCCGCTTCAATTACCAAAACAAGGTTCGTGGTCATAAAAAAATCTTTATTTCGCACTAAATACAAAAATATACAAATACACATCACTTTCACCATTGTCGCAAAAATTTCATTTTCTAACGTTTTTATAGTAAGCTAGAATTCAGGAAGACTCCACAGAGCTTTAAAACATATTTCGTTGAAACGTTTGATAGACCGGTAAATGAATTTCTTCGTAATTTTCAATCGTTTTAGAAGATCGAAAATCTCCACTGATGTCTTCTCACACTTATGTAACGCGATCACTGCGATACGGTTCTCTTTAATACCCCAGTCCATGTTTACTGCACGAGTTATCAAGTCGAATTGAGTTGTTTATCATTACTTGGGGCCTGCTTAGGCTATACTAGAAAAACCAATGTTCAAATGCAATTTAAAAAGATCTCAGATACGCTCGAAAACCAGGGAGAGAATTTATGGCATAACTATGTATTAGGAAGCTTCAGAAAAATTTCTTCTAGAGTTCGTTACATTTTCATGAAGGTCTGCTAGTATAACATTTCCTTAACTGTGTATTTTTGATACCACGGGTAATTAAACTATTCTTAGTTAAATGCAACAAATTAGATTGCAGAAAAAAAGTTATATGTACGAGTGGAAAAACGAAACACAATCAAATATCGACATCAATCAATTTAGATAACGTTTATTTAAGTTAACAACAGACACAAAATTAAACACGCTAATAAATTAAAAACACCTATGAAACTTGAACTATCATCTATCTCCGACTATTTTTTACTGTAGCAAAATATGGCCTTTGTTTTGTAGGGCATTCTACATGTGAGAATTCAGGCCGCCATTTTACGTCTTTGTGGCCTTCTGGTTGTAGCATATTATTCCATAGTAAATTAGCGACTGAAAATATAGGAAATAATTGTATACATCAATGCTTGAATTAAAACTTACGGCTTGCATGTCCACGCTGACTAAAGTGGAAGCAATCGAATGCCATATATCGGAAATCGGTCAAACCATTTTTAAGTGCCGGTAGCTTGGCATTTGTCGCAAATGGTTGAATAGCCACCTCGAAATCCTAAAAGAAAGAATTGAACTTAACTTCCAACAGTAAATTCAATGATAAAAACCTCTTTGGTATGAAATTCTGCTCTGCTTATGACTTCATACTCTGCTTCCACCCACTTTCTCATCAGTTCAAAGTAGGCCTTCTTTCTCTTGCCTTTAAATTCAGGACGGAACATGCAGGAGCATTCTACAGTGTGAAGAATATCGCACGATTCTGGACTGCCTTTCAAAGATAAGAGCTGAGGTATGTTTGCAATGGGCATATAGTTTACAAAAGTCCTCGGTATGGTGTCGCGAATAAACCGAAGGACCTTTAAAATATTCTTCTTGTGGTTTCTAATAATTTGAGAAAAATTACCAACGTAACAATTCTCTGAACAGAAATCGTTGTGCCCCATAAAAATAGTTACTACTTTCCAATGTTTTTGCATGTCTACCTTAGGGTCAGATTTCATACGTCTGTACCACAGTAGAGCTTGATATTGCATATCTTTAGACATAGCGACTGGCTCTGCTATATTAAATCTGAAAAACGTTTTCTTCAAACTAATTGTTTTTATATTTATGTTATTTACGTACCTAGAACTTCTAGCATAAGAAGGAGAATTACCCAAAGCATATCCATTCAAATTTGGATTGTATTCTTTGAGAATGTTGGCAAGTGTAAAATATTCTCTCCAATCACTGTCACCACCTGTTGTAAACACTATTCCTCTATTCTCAACCAGGATTCCACTCATATCCCTTAAAAGTACTCCATTTCCACCACTTATAGAGTCTCCTATAGATCCCACAATATCTACATCTCCTGGACGGAGTTTGTGGACCGATGTAGGCGGTTTCCTGCTCCTACGTCCAGGTCCATTAATATCACAGAAAAATTTCGTCGAATTGGGTAGTCGTGTTTGCAATTTCTGGTAAATAAAGCATTAAAACAGTTTGTCTTTTACATCGAAGAACATACTCCAAGAGCTCGGTTTTCCTCCACTAATTGATCATGTTCTCTTCCATAGGCCTCTGTCAATGAATCTCGAATTGATCTGTAGAGTGGTAGTAAACGTTCAGCTTGTGGGTCGACTAGTCGTTGCGTGAATATTGGAGATATTGTTATTAAAGTCAGTGTAACTAACCCTAGAACCGTAGGCTGGAATAAGAACATTAAACAAAAAATGATTATAATATAAATAAATATAATTATAATAAATTCTTCAATATAATTACGATAAATTCATTAATATCTTAGAAAATAAACTTAAGTCGGAAGAAGTAGGTTAACACTAAGAATATAACAAAAACTTTCAACTAAGATAACGCAATGAATCCTACTAGTATTATTTTGCACTAATAATAATTGTATCGCACTATAGAGAGGCGATTCCATTTGTCCAAACATTTGAAATGAAAATATTGAGTAAAGAGTTGAGCTAAAATAAGACGAGTAATTTAAAATGGGTTTTTAATCACTTCAAAATAAAAATGTAAATTCATACCAGTCTAAAGAATCTCAAAATTTAGACCGAAATTTAAAACAAAACCTGCGAAACGTGATCCGTGCGAAATCTGGTAGAAATAAGTGTTTATTGCTTACTAGATTTTATCATCCACGCATTCATATACATATACAGTATAATATTATTTAAGTTATTAATCGCAAGTAATAAATGCAATAGCATTTCATAAATAATTAAATATCTAAGAATACCAGCGTAATTTATTTACATTTAATTCCTTCTCGATAGCTTTTATAACTTTTGGCGTCTTTTTGCACAAAAAATGTACTAAATTGAATTATTATTTATTCAATCATAAAATTCCTAGAGTATAGAGTTTTATAATTATGTAATCTTAAACATTTTTACATTTTAGTAAACACGAAGTGTTTTATTTTAATATTCCTTTTTATACCCTTGTTCAAACTTGAATACTTGGCATTTTTCTTATATGTACAACTGATTTAACAACAAATTTTCATTACTCGTCCCATTTCCTCAAAATAATAAATAATACGAGGAGTGCGAGAAATTTAAGTCTCCGTACTTTACATCTGTAATTGGGTTGTTACACACTGTCAGTAATTTTTAATTTATGATGCATTTATAACGAATTTAAAAAAGATTTATTGTGTTATTAGAAAGCAATTTTCTATTTCATCATTCCACGGATGTTTATAATCCGCTAATTTGCTATACCTTTTAGAACAAGCACTGAAGACAAGAATCTGTTTAAATCTTTTCCTGTCTTCCGTAATAAATGAAATAAAACAATTTTGTATACAAAAAATTTGCATAACCAGTTAAAAAACATTAGCAAATGAAAGTTTCTTAAACCTGACTTAATTTATTATAATAACCAGTAACAATTTTTCATGGGTAGCTTTTTAAGACAAAGCTTTAAAGCATAGTTAATTTACATACGCGCACACAACTAGTACAATATTTTAAAAGGTAGAAATAAGGAATATTTCCGTTTTGAATTCAAGTTCTTTTGTCCATTTATTCAAAAGATTTTTTATTTTTATCTACATAAATATATATGTATCTTTTATCTTTATCCATATTTTTTTAAGGATAAATTGTATTTTAATCTGAACGTCATTTATTCTAGTATTATACACTATTAATGCTATTATTAGTATTATTATATTATATTATTATTTAGTGTTATTTTTATTTAAGTCGCATAAGTTCTTGAAAATTATTTATTTTGTTTCGTTTTTTAAGGAACTGTATACACTGACTTTTATATTTTTAGAAGGGAAGTGGTTTTAATACCATAAAATAGTTTAATACCACTTAATATATAAAAATCACTGCGAATATGTGCTCTAAAATTTAATAAAATGCAAAAGTAAATTTCCCTTTAAATATTTTATATATATTTTCTTATAAAAGAACAAAGAATAAACGCCACTTTAATTAATCTAATAAAATAACATATGCAAGGATATATTAATCCAAAAAAAAATCTATTATTTTGCAAGAACAAATTACAGAAAATAAATATAAGTGTACTGGAAACAAAATTTAAGCAGTAGAAATTTTATTTATTTCTGGATTAAAAATAATGATGATTTAATTAATTACAATCACACTAAAAATTAAATTTTGTTTTGTTTATCTAAATACAACACGATTGTGGTTAATTTCAAGCACAAAACAAATACATAGAAAGATTTTGATTTATTTAAATGTAATATTTTAAACATCAATAAAGTACTACAATGGATTAAATCATGTATGGTAAAAAAAACAGTTATTATATGTTGAATTACGCTTATTTTCGCATCACTAGCAACTTTTACCATTTTATCCATTAAACAAATTGAAATCCACGATGTGCTCAATAACAAAAATTTCACAAAATTCTGATTAAAACACAACACTTTTATAAATTATTTTTTATTGAGAACCTTTTTATATGATCCGCCCTCGTCGACTTATTAGCTTCGTTCTTCAGAGACTGTTTAAGCAAAACGCACTATGCTAGTACATCGCTTCCTCCGAAAGTTCTATCGGATAGATAAAGTCGGTTAAACTGGAAAAACCTCCTCGTTAATGACGCGTTCTCATCAAAAGGCTTTAACTTTTTTTTTTGAATAAACAATATTATAAATATCCACCAATGTTATTATCATTGTCTTTAAGAACAATTGTGTAAACGTAGGAATAATAAATATAATACAATCTTATAACAATCTCTGGGATCAGCTGTACAGTTGCGATGCTTTCGTTGGTTTTACTGCAGACCACATACATTGAGTATCATATAGCATGGATGGATGCGTAAGGTCCGATTGCTCAAGAGCAGCTTGATCCCACCCAGGATGCAATTTGCGTTGCATTTCTTTGCGCTTCTCTGACCGGATGCAGTAAAACATGGAAATCACCTTGACTTTAGACAATGAACCAAACCGTTGACTCCGTTTTACGATTTCATTTCACCCAAGAAGGTGTGTTTTCAGGTGCGAACACAAAAAAAAAAAGCCACGCACCAGCTTTTAAATAAAGACGAAGCGCCAGCTACGCAATTGCCTACAGCTACTAATATCAAACTGGATGACCCTAACTTGTCGTCGCTATTATACAATATACAGCATAACTTTGATACGACGTTAGACGATCAACAAGTCTGGAAAAACTGGACCTATTTCTTTTATTCGACCAGAGTGTGCCTAAAAGTTAATAACTGAAATATTATCAATTGAACAGTTTTACTTTTTTTTAGCACGAGATTTGACGTCGACTTGACTCGTTATACCTAGTTATGTCCAAACAAAAACAGACCTTTATGACTTGTTTACTGCTGCAAATTGCAACAAGGCTAGTTCTATAAGAAACTTGGAAGACCTTCATTTTTAAACATGTAAAGTTTTTGCCATATTAGAACGTTTTTGTTCCGTTGGTAAAACAAATGTCAATAATAATAGTAAAAAATGTCAGACAATTCATTTGTTGTTAATAATCACTTTCTTCCCTATTTTTACTCAGACAAAACTTAATATCTTTAATTACTCCAAACTAATCCGACATGTTTGTCGATAGTAATTTTAATACTTTCTCCTACAGAGAGAAATAGCTTGTGATTATGAAGGTCGAAAAGTAAGTACATTTTACGTCTTCCGGTTTGTGCTAAAAACACTTTAAGTAGACTTTAAAGAGTAATTATATAACAATGGTTTTGTTCTTATTTTAGGTCTTTATTATTGTTTTTTATGCCTTACCGCAAATATTTCCTTCAGAATTTTTTATTTTGAGCATTATTACGAAATATTCATTTTATAAACTAGAAACTTTTGAAGAAAAACGGATTATTATTATTATTTTGCAAGGGTCAGATAATTTTTCATACAAAAGCATCACTTTTTGTTGTGAGAATTTTAAGTACCACAAATCCTTAAAAAATTGATCACAAAAGTATAAAAACTTGCTAGCCGATAGGTACGTGGGATAAACTTGCTTACCATCTATAAGAATCATGCACGATTTATAAAATGATATTTGATTTTACAATGGATTTAAAATTTCGTTGTACAACAAACTGGTGAAATCGTGGTAATATGCTTAAACCTCTTCGAGACTTAGTTAGGTATGAAAAACAATTTCAATAAAATTTTAGTAATGTGCTTAAAAACTACCGAAGGAATCTCAATTTATGTGAAGAAAAACAGTTTCGCTTAGACTGATTTTGTAATTCCTGAAGAAATCGCAAAAACTCAAAATGATATAAACGAAAAATGAATTAGATGTAGTTTCTCATGAATATTTCTTATTTACTTTAGTCGAACTCGTGCATAATCCTTATAAATCCTTTAAACAGGCAATAACTTTACCCAATTTATAAATGGTATTAGGCGTATTAAGAGAATTAAACTATTAGCACAAGAGTGTTTAGGAAACTATTGTTAACATTTTCTTTACTACCACAGATTATAAGAAACACTAGAGGTAGATACATGAGCTCTTAGATGCTGAAGTTAATTGGACAAAACCTACTAAAATTCGACTCTTGTTAATTTTGTTGTATTAAAAAAAGTTGACTATAATATCCGTTAGCAAAATATTTAAGTAGATATTGGTTTAGAGTAGGTACTATTGGGTGACATAAACAATATTGGGCAATATAAATAATCTCCTTCGAAATATTCATAATAAACTGATATAAATTAATTATTCACAGTTCGGATGTCTAACAGGGGACATTAAAACATTTGAAAATCTTTCATATGCATTTTCGTAACTATTTTTTAAAAGATTCAGGTTCTGGATTGAAAAAGAACCTAATTTAAAAATGTTCATATGATAATAATCTTATTTTTTACTTGCTTATAATCTTTCGTATTTAAGGAATTTAAAAAACTTTTGATATAAAGGAAAAATTATAGAAATCGAAATTTTTAAATTATTATTTATTTTATTTATACACTAATTTATAAAATTTCCTTGATAAATACTGAACAAATAAAGTTATCTTTTGGCTCCTATACAATTTAAGAGATATAAACTCTTAGCTGTTATACAAAATCAGAGAAATAATTTAATAGAAATTAAAATCTTTATTACTATAATGTTTATTAGAAATTTAAAGCTCAAAGAAGGTGATTCAGTTCATCCAATCGTTTAATTAAAACGAAATGATAAAATATCCAGACTGAATTAATCTGGACGTCAAAATCAAATATTTCACAAAATATCTCAAAAATAGTTGAATAATTTGAGTTTTAAAAATTGCACACTAGTGAAAAATGTATAATTAAAATATAAAAAAATACAATATGAAGACCAAATTAATTTAACACCTAAATAGAATATTGTTACGAAATCACTTTCAAAGTTTGTTCTAATATTAAAAAGAATTGTTGGGATTACTTTGAATTGTATATTTGAATACGAAAGTATATGTTTTTCATATATTATACGAAAAACAACAAATATTTCTAGTAAATACAGTATACGTACTAGTATGTTACAATTTTCAAATGGTCTTTTTTGATAGGGAAGATGATTGTTCCAAGAATGATGTTTATAATATTCAAAATACGTTGTTGTATTTCAAATTCCATCGATCTATTTTCGACCTCCGGAGTCACATATTGCGTATTGCGCTCTTGTTTATATTATACGAATAAATTTTTATACTTACGACAATACTAAATCTACTAGAAATGTCCAAATTCCAGAAACGATAGAAGAGCTTTCGAAATTTGAGTTAAGTTGTTAAATTGAACATTCTGACACAGTATCAGTTCAAATGATATTTTTCGACTTAAAAATGCTTTGGACTTTTTAACATTTCATAAATAAAAAAAAAAATTCACAACCTTATAAATCGTTTATATATATTATTTTCGAAAACAACATCTCCTTTCTCCTATAATACTACCATGGTAGTAGTATGAATAGCGACGAATATGAAAAACTTCTTGCAATTATTTTTTTTAATAAATATATTTTCTACCTTTTTTGGTAGAAGTTTAAAAATTCACAACACGCATAAAATTATAGTTTAAATATTAATTTAACTTATGTGTCTTTTATTACAGTAAAGACGTAAAATTAAATACAGTAGTAAAAAGGAGATGCTAATAAATTGGAAATCCTAGAAAATCTAACCAATTCCTATCACCGACTGTTTTTTATTGTTGAAAAATACGGCCGTTGTTCTGTTGGGCATTCTACACGTGTGAAAGCTGGACGCCATACAGTGTCCTTTTGTCCCTCTGGCTGTAGCATATTATTCCATAGTAAATTAGCGACTGAAAATGTAAAATTTCATTATAATTGGCTGTAGTATTTCAATTAAAAATTAGAATTTACGAGTTGCGTGTCCAATTTGACTAAAGTGGAAACAGTCGAACGTCAAGTATCGTATATCGGTCAAACCATTTCTAAATATTGGAAGCTTGCCTCTGTTCACAAGTGGCTGAACAACCACCTCGAAATCCTAAAGGAATGAACTAGACTTAACTTCTAACAGTAATTTCAATGATAAAAACCTCTTTGGTATGAAATTCTGCTCTGCTTATGACTTCATACTCTACTTCCACCCACTTTCTCATCAGTTCAAAGTAGGCCTTCTTTCTCTTGCCTTTAAATTCAGGACGGAACATGCAAGGGCATTCCATGGTGTGCAAAATATTACACGATTCTGGACTGCCTTTCAAATCTAAAAGTTCACGCAAATTGGCAAAGGGCATATAGTTTACCAAAGTCCTCGGTATGGTGTCCCGAATAAATCGAAGGACCTTTAAAATATTCTTTTTGTGGTTTTTAAGAACTTGAGAAAAATTACCAACGTAACAATTCTCTAAACAGAAATCGTTGTGCCCCATAAAAATAGTTACTACTTTCCAATGTTTTTGCATGTCTACCTTAGGGTCAGATTTCATACGCCTGTACAACAGTAGAGCTTGATATTGCATATCTTTAGACATAGCGAATGGCTCTGCTATATTGAATCTGAAAAACGTTTTCTTCAAACTAATTTTTACTTTCTCAGCTGCTTTTATACCTAGATTTTCTAGCATAAGATGGACAATTACCCGACGAATATCCATACAAATTCGGATTGTATTCTTTGAGAATGTTGGCAAGTGTAAAATATTCTCTCCAATCACTATCACCACCTGTTGTAAACACTACCCCTCTATTTTCAACCAGGATTCCACTCATATCTGTTAAAAGTACTCCATTCCCACCACTTATAGAGTCTCCTATAGATCCCACAATATCTACATCTCCTGGACGGAGTTTGTGGACCGATGTAGGCGGTTTCCTGCTCCTACGTCCAGGTCCATTAATATCACAGAAAAATTTCGTCGAATTGGGTAGTCGTGTTTGCAATTTCTGGTAAATAAAGCATTAAAACAGTTTGTCTTTTACATCGAAGAACATACTCCAAGAGCTCGGTTTTTTTCCAGGAATTGATACTTTTCCTTCTCATAAGCTTCTGTTAAAGATTCCCTGATTGATCTGTAGAGTGGTAGTAAACCTTCAACATGTGGATCCACCAACTGTTGCGTGAACACTGGGGATATTGTTATTAAAGACAATGTAATTAACCGGAGAGCCGTAAGCTAGAATAAGACCGTTAAATAAAAGAAAATATAATAATATAATTACAATAAACATCTTTTAAAAAGTATTCTAATGTAAGGCAATATATTGACACAAAATGTATAAAATAAACATTTTTTCAATTTAACATTCAATATATCTTCTTGTTTTTGTAAGTACAAAGTGCCGAAAACTCCTTGGGAACTGAACATCTTTCCAAGATACAGTTCTTTCCACTACTCTTTCTACTTTCTTAACAAAAGGAAATAATGGCATTTGTAATTCCGCGGATGCTTCTAATCTGCTAGAATGCTAACACTGCTGGAACACGTTCTCAAGACAAGCATCAATTTAGATATTTCCTGTCTTGTGTAATAACCGAAATAAAATAAATTTGCATGCAAAAAATCTACAAAACTAAAACGAGTTAGCATAGGCCAAGAAAAGCAACAAAAAACGGAAGTTTTCTAAATCAACCTTACTTTATTATAACAACCCGTCTAAACTTTTCTCGAGAAGTTTCCTAAAAACAAAGCATGAAAGCGTTGTTAATTTACATATGCAGCCACAACTATTACACTGCATTTTGCATAGTATTTCTGTTCCGAAACTCAAGTTTATTTATTTATTTTTTCTTCTGCTCTGCAAATCATTTGTTCTCTTATTATACATTTTTGTTATTAATTTAGGATGGTTTTAGTTTTAATTGCATAAGTTTTATATTTTCGGAGGAAAAGGATTTTATTGTAAAATTTTAAAGAGGAATAATAGTTTAGAATTGTAATATAATTCAACTTATGAATCAAATTAATAAGATCGTGCAACGAAATTCACGGTACAATTCCTTGAATTTCACACTCACAAATAGCCATAAAAGTTGATTTTCACTTTCCATTTTAATTATCTAATAAATAAAATATGTAAGCATTTATTGTCAGATGGCTTTTTTTTCCTATTTATATGAGTTATGTGTTTAATCGCAATGTGATTCGGAAAGATATTAATAAAATTATTAATTTCTGTTAAAAATAATTCAATTGTGATCAAATTTTCGTTTAATTATCCGAGATAAAAACAAAATTCGTTAATAAAATGGCCGTAAAATAGATTCGCTTATAATAAATCACAAGATTTCTAAAAGAAACTGTTAAACTAATTGATGTGAATTTCATAAATATTTAAATGTGTAAAACTATTTATAAAAAAACATGTAGATTTATTGGACTAAATTTTATTTACTTTATTATTCAAATAAATGTCCGACGTAAATTCGTCGTTGGTCTGAAGACCTGCAACACAAAATTTTCGAAGTATTCCGAACTTCACAAAAACTTTTATTAGCTTAGATTTAAATTATAAATTAATTAATCTTAATCTAAAGATTAGAATTTATTTTTTATCTATTCAAGGTTAAATACAATTCGATTGTACATAAATTTTATAAACTAAACAAATAGAGAGACTTGATTTGACTAATAAAAATTCTTTGCAAAGATTTTTTACGGTTGATTTGAATTTGATTTGTATAATTTAATTTTACTTTACTACCATCAATTTTTACCATTTTATCCTACAAAAAAATGAAATACGCGATATCCTCAACAGCAATAAGTTCACAAAGTTTTGATCAAAGAAGAAAAACACTACACTTTTATAAATTATTATTTTTTTCTTGAGAACCCTTTTATATCGTCCGATCTGATGCACTATTAAGCTTCGTTTTATAGAGACTGTTTACGTCTATTGGCAAAAACGTACTATGCTAGAATTCGGTACGTCGCTTCCTCCGAAAGTTCTATCGAATGGATAAAGTCGGTTAAACTGGAAAATCTTCCTCGTTAATGATGCGCTCTCGTCAAAAGGGTTCAACCGTTTTTTGCATAAACAATACAATAAATGTTCGTTAGAAAAATAAAAAAGCTCTTTGATTTACATGACAACAGTTGTTTAGACGGAAGAATAATAGAAATTTATAGCAGTCTATTACTATGCTTCCATACTGGTTTGAGTTTGAGTTCAACCCCAGCTCATGAACAATATCATTAACTTGAGTTGGGTTAAGTTCAAGTGAACTTGACCAAGTCAACTGTCTAACTAATCCTTCATAATAGCACATATCAGTGAAAAGCAATAATGCTATCGGAATAAAAATACACGTGCTGCTATTAGTAATCGTTTTCAATTCATATGAGAAGAAGAGTCTAACATAATCCTGATCATGATACAAAGGAAAACAGAACGATTTAAAAGTTGCAAGAGCAATAACCTTCCACCAAATAGTATGATGTGTTCCATTTACGAATGGAGGCCTAGTAGTGTCTTCTGGACCTGGTAGATTGCTTACTTCGACCTTGAAATGCAGGATGAACAGACAATATCGTATACAATATCGACTTTATTTATGGAACTATGGGCGTAAACATTTAGTAGCATGCCTATCTAGGCGATAATTGAAGTGATTGATGGAAGAAATAACCATGTAAGTTTTCAAGAAGACACGGTATATTGAATTCGCAAAAAAGTGAGAAAAGAGACAACATCTAATCACTGAATTAAAGTGTAGTGAAAAAAATTGACGATCTCATCACAATACACTGCTCGTGTAAAAAGAACTATAGCATATTTATATATAAAAACGTGAAAATTGAATAGTAAATAAATTATGAAGACAAGCAAGATTATAAAGTAAACATGTAATAGCGTAAAAACAGTATGACGCAAACGATATTTTTTATAAGACGTTAAACGATCAGTGATACTCTGTTCTATCCAACCGAACCGAAACCGAAAGTTCATAAATTAGAATATTTCTGGTTGTTTTATGCATGACTATGACGTCGGCTTTGTTGATGACCACGTAAAAAAATTTATTGCGAATTATAAAAAACGTGGAAGACCTTTGCTTTTAAAAAAATGTAAATTGAAATAAAATTCGTACAATGATAGTAGTAATAGAGTAGAGAAAAAAATTGATATATCTTTAAATATGCCACGAAGATTACTACGCGACCATCATAGGACATTTAAAAAAAAGTTCTACGTCTTCAGTTGCGGCACAGTCATTTTGTTCTTTTCGTAAAAAAATAAGAAAATGGCGGTAAAGTTGTTGATATTTTATTTTTTATTAATACCAACCACTCTGAGATAATTTCCAATAATAATTTTAAAACTTTTGCCTACAAACCGATATAGTGTGAGTGCATTTTGAAGATCGAAATGTGTGCCTGCATCCTCCGGTGCAAAAATATTTTAACTAGACCTCAAAGAATATTTGGAGATCAAATCAAACGTTACTAGGTCATTGGTAACAGAAAGAAAAAAATGTAAAGTGAAAGATTTGATTTTAAGAAATAACAAAACGATTAAGTAACTTATATAGCAACTTTATTAGTGTGAATAAAATAAGTTCTAATTTTAATTAAAACATTTAAAATCGAAATTTCGAAGTATGAATAGAAGAAAAGAAAAGTTTTTGAAATTTGGGTTAAGATGCATTATCATATACCCTTATGGAATGTTTTGGGTTATTGAACACTAAGTAAATCAAAATATCCAAAGCCCTATAAGAAACCCTTGAGTTTATGATGGAATTAAAAACTATTTTCGAAAAAAAACATGCTTTATTATATCTTAGGTGTCATTGTTTAAAGTCTATGTTTTTTCCTTGACATCGAATTTTTTACGTTTTTTAAAGATTAACTAAAAATCTTATCGACTTCTTCGTGGTTTATGAGTACTTTGAATTTATTAATTTCCTTTTACATATTATAATTATTTACTTTTTATTGTCGTCATCGCAAATTAGGATTGAATTCCCCAGGGTGGGTGCTGGATGTGCGAGTATAACTTCACCAACCTCAATACATTTATTTCGTCCAGAAGGCTACTAGGTAGGTACTATTAGAGATTCCTCAAGTAGTGCAAATATCACTGGACTGATCGTTGAAAGTAGAGAAGTCATCCTGTATATGCAGAGGGCACTTGGCCTTTTTACCTAATGAGGAATATCCTTACCACAAAAGTTCATTGAAAATCGTTACAAAATAATGCACATGAATTTTCATATTCAAACTTTTATTGAAAAATTAGAGTTAAAGGATGAAATCTTACATTGGTGGAGGAGGGACAGGTAGCACACCAATTGGAGGAGGTGGAGGGACAGGATTAAACATAGGCGGCCTGGGGGGTGGAACAGTCCCCATTCCCATAACGCGTAAGTTAGGAGGCGGTGGTGGAATAATTTTGGGTTCCAACTTGAAGGAAAACTGTAGGAAGAATTGCTTCGTGTCACGATTCCAGTAGGTCCAAAATTTCCCTTCGGTTTTCTCTACTTCCCGCGAAGGTACTTTAAATGCGATTGTTTCATACGGCTCGGCGGCAAAGAGTAAATACTGCCATTTACGGTCTGGGGGCTCAATTTTCTGCTCGTATGCAGACATGAACCTATGCCGTGGAATAATCCCATCTGAAATCTCTGGATAATCGATTTGGAACAGGAGTGACTGCTGTCCAGTTTCCGGGCAGCGTTGTTTCGTTACTCGGTAGCCTGGTCGACCGATTTTTACAAATTTCTTAGGTTCAACTCGAGGCTTTTCGGGAGCCAGCATAGTCGGTGCCTCCTTAGCCTCCTTAGCAGCACGCCGCGCCAAATTCTCTTGATGTTTCTTGCCTTGTGTGTGAGCCAAGTAACTGCCTTCATTATTGTGAAGAGTAAGACATAATTTACACTCGTACGACCCCAAGTGGTTTTTCATAAAGTAGGGGTCCTTGTTGAGATCGATGGTTTCGAGCGCCAGTTGGCGAAGACGCTCTCGTCGGTCACGGTTAGTTTCTGACCAGGAGGCGACGCCTCCTCCACCGGTTTTACCTCCAGGTCTATTCTGGAAGTCCATTTTTGTAGTTTATCTGAAATTAAAATGTTTTTACTCAGTGTAAATGTAAATCCTCAAAAGGTAGTTTATGTTTTACTCAAACTCCCTAACTCTAAAAATTATTTATGCTACGCAAAATATATTTATTTAAACAAATAAAAACAAAAACATAGAAAAATAAATCGAAGGTGACTTATAACATATTTCTTACCCTTAAACAATAATAATCCCTGGCATCCGCCCGATCCCTTCAGAAAATGTGACAAAACACAAAACGCCAACGAAATGTCGAAATATAACTCTCAATTGGTAAATTTGTACTAGAACTGCGATGCTTTTTGTAATAAGTTGTCAAAATCATAAAGCAACGCAGAAACATCTCCAAACGAATAAAATCCATTTCTAATAAAAATATACATTTAATATTTAAAAAACGCGAATATTAATTGTGTTTTACTTTTTTGAACAAGCGATGAAAATTAGGTTTTGATTTCAAAGACACACCCCTGCAATGAAAATTTGCAAGTCTCTAAACTTGACATTTGACATTGCGATTTCCCCTCCATACAGCTGTCATATAAGGAATTTTTGTGAAGGTGGAGTTGCAATGAACTTTAGAAATGTTTTTTATTAATTTTCTGTAGTTTTCGGACAATTTGCCAAGTGCTAAATATTTTCAGTGATGCGTTCAAACAAAGAATGCTTGAGAAAATAATAATTGTATAGGTGAGTGGTAAAACTTTGGGAACTCCGTGAGCAGAAAGAAGCACGTACAGTCGCTCCTAGTTAAACCCTTGGATATTTACGTCTTTTTTTCTGGGGATTCCTTTGATTATCGTCCACATGTTGGTAGCTAAGGAAAGCCTCTAATTGTTGTTTTCCAGAACGAAGGAAAGTACAAAGAACGAGTGTGATTTAATTGGTGGCATTCTTGGGGCCCGGTGTAATTTCCTGCAATTTTTTCATCAGCTGCTCGGGCAGACTTGTTGCCTTATTTTCATTGAGTGGCAGATATTAAAAATCCAAGTGTGAAAAAAGGGCGACTGAAGCCGCTCTGATACGGGCGGCGATTGCAATAAACAACTCTGCTCCAGATAAACTGATTCGCGTTAGTGACCGCATTTAGCGTTGCCTCTGTGAAATTGCGTTCAATGGCTCTGAGGTTGTCGCAATCATTTCATTTGTGTCACATTTGCCTCTAGTCGCTATTGCTACACATTTTGCTACTCTTCATGGACTTTGGCTGCTCTATCTCCAGAGCGAGGCCTTCCAGTCCATAAACGCCTTAGGGCTTCGGCTCACCAGTTGTAAGGGATGACCAATGGTCGAGGACTGTTGCACACAAAGCGTGATGGGGTAGGGTAATATGATGCAGACAATCACCGCACCATCGAAATATTTTCCGTACGTGACTTCCGTACAAATATCCGCCCAAGGTTTTGCTGTTGAAAGAGCGCCATGTTATTGTAAATCATACCAAAATAAAACCTATATTAACCTATATTATTTGATTGAGGTTGAGCTTTGGGCTTATTAAATTTCATTCCTCATTAACTGTATCGATTTGTTTACATTCAGTTGAAATAATAATTTACAGTCGAAGGAAAATAAGACGTTAATCAAGGCCATAATCCACTCTACAGAAAGTAGGACAAAGGAACTTACTGTTTTAAATGAGTGGTTTTCCATTAATTTACGACTAGCTTTATAAATTGATAGCTATCGATATATTGATTCAAAGCTCTCATAACAATAAAACGTAATCCTCTTGAATTGATTCCCAAAGGTACAGCCTAGTTGTAATATCATAGTCTAAACAACAACTTTACTTTAAAAAAATATTATTCAATAAAAATTTTCTGAGATTCTGCGTTAAGTAAAAAATTACAAAATTACCAATTGTTTGGAGTTGTAGCATCAGGCTACAACTAAAACCTTGAAATAATTTATGTCAAATCCCTAAGAGATTCATAGCTTCTACATAGCTATTCTAAAAACACATTATAATTTAATTTAAAGCTTGAATTATTTTAACAATTACAGAATTTCTATAGTGACATAAATTTACAGTTTGTGTATAGGTCTTTTAAATCCATATCATTAGTCTCCGAAGAGCTAAAAATGAATGGGAAGTGTTTTCTATAAAATATAAAAAAAATCTCATTATCACATTATTAATCTTATAAGAAAAACTTGTGGCTGCTGCTATCCTAATTTTACGACGAATTTCAATAACCATATTAAAATAAATAATATCAAATTAGGAAATATCTAATCTAAATGTTTTAAAGTATAGCATGTAGTTCTTCCATCAATTGCAAAAAGACGAATTAAACAAATTAAAACTGTCTTTAAGAATTCCAAAAATTTCATAGTTATAGGAATGTACTCGAAAGTGTGGGCAAGTCGAAATCTATTGGCTTCCTCTTCTACACAACCTTTTTCAATATTGAAGCCTTTTATCATCGCTTTCACTTTAACACTAAAACCGGAACAAAATATCGTTCATATTTATTTATTTATTTCTTATTTAATATAACTAAAAATTTCTTTTACTTGCCTTTATTTCGACGTACGAAGGTAGTCTATATTATTGCAATATGATTTGTAAGTTTTACTTTTATTTTCGACGTATTTTATTCTAATCTGTTTATATATAAATCGCGTAATCTAAAATATTGTTATGTACTGCATAAAGGAAAGCATATTGAAACAATTCATCACAAGTCCGATCACAAAATAAAAATTGATTAAATATCGTTTTATGCGTTACTACACAAGTCGGTAAAGCGGCTCGTAAAACAAATTTTGAAAAACCTGTAAAGGTTTGAAAAAATGTACATTATAGAAGCATTTTGGAACCTTAAATAAGAATATAAAAACTGTTTACATGATTTTATAAATCCCAAAATGGTTAATTTAGAGTATAATACCAATTTTTTTCTGGGTTTTCCTTTTGGCTCTGATTAGAACGCGGAAGAAAGTAACAAACTTAAAAATTGAATGGAAGTAATAATAAGTTTTTGAGTTTTTTTTTGTTTTTTAAATCTCGTTATTGCTTTGAATAATAAAATAAAATATGACTCGATCTAGGATTATCATGAAATTACCTTCATTTCTCTTTTCAGTTGAGCATTTCTTCGACGGTCTTTCCGTTAAAAATATTCCGAAATGTCGAGTCAAACAGAAATTGATTATGAAAAGCAGTTTCAAGAGGATCTAGAGAAGGCCACGGCATTAAGTTTAGAGACGCTAGCCTTCGAAGAAATTCGTCGATCTAAACTACAGTATTCGCATTCAGAAGCAGCAGTGTGCTCGAACAAATTTGTTCATAATCAATCAAGACACAGGCCAGGCTCGTTCAATGCTGGGAAGATATCCAATCTACAGTCATCTTTAGCACCACCACCAGCTGTCCCTCCAAGACGCCATAGCGAGGGTCCACTGCTTTCTTCAAATACTGAAGAGAATGACTTGATCTCGTTTTCAAGTCCGACAGCAACTAAAAGAGAGGACAATATTAATTTCGACAAACTAATTGAAGACATTCAGAGGTGAGGAATGAGTTACGTTCAATTGATCACGCTGATTACTTTTGTACTTTAAAGGCTCAATACTCAACCCTTGCAACCAACAACTAACTATGGTTTCGGTTCGTCGCCATCGCTTCTACCTTCAAACTCCGTGCAAGGGATGCAGTTAGTCCCTTACAAAACCATACAGACACAAAAGGCTCCCCTTACAAGTGAACAATTAGCACAACTTTATAACATGCGACCACAAATGCCTTTTCAATCACCATATCAGCCGCATCATATCCAGCAATTTATCCGCCCTCAATCCACCGTAATCCCGATTGCACCTTATAATTATACACCTCCACCACCGCCGTATGGCTTTCAGATGCACCTATTCCCTTCGCAAGCACAACAGTCCCAACTGCCACACCAACCACAACAAATCCCGAATTTCTCGCAGCTAGAAGTCACCAAACATGCTTCACACAATTTTACCCCGAAACCCGATCAAATAGCAGTACAAGTACCGCAGGTGAGAACATCGATTACCTTACCTGGAGATATTAGCCAACCACTTTGTTCTTTTTCAGTTCCTAGCGTTGGCGCATCAAATTCCGCAGATACCAAAATCGACTTCAGTATCAAGCGTCTCCGGCTTAGCTGCGGCTGCAAATTGTACGCCAGTCTCAGGTAGCAGCTCTGCCAACAGCGATGTCGTGCGCAGACCCAAGAAATGCGTGGGCAATGATGACCTCATAGATTTAGGCCATGAAGACAAGTATGGTTTGCAATTATTATTTCCTCTAGATTTACACTAGTAGTAAGCTTTAGAATGCCCAAAGGTAAAACTATTAAACCACTCACTCTAGCGTGCGCCCAATTTTTTCGTTGCAGCTCGCGGGTCAGTGTTCTAGAAGCTTTCGATCCACTTCTCCGCAAGGATTTTGATGACACAGGTGAGTGCAATGTTAACATAACGCTTAGTGAAATTGTTTTTGTTTATTTTGATTTGTACTGCGCGTGGTTTTTGTAGACTTGGTCCCTTCCAAAGCTCGCGGTCCTCCTAAAAAGGTTCGCTTCCAATAGGTTTAAGGAATTTATTGTGGTTCAGTAAGATCGTGCTGCTGTTTTCCTGGATAAAACCAATTCTGGCCCAGTGCCACTAACTATATGCACTTTGTAGGCTATTAAGTAATAAAAACATATTTTATAAAGGGAGGTTTTTTTTTGTAATATTTGTTTCTTGTCTGTGACAGTGTAGAAATATCGGTGATGTTTAGAAGTTTTTGTCTTGAAATTTTAAGAAAACTCTAGTCTAGCCGATGTCCTAATACGAACTTTAGTTCCCGAAAAATGTTTTATATAATTTGTCAAGACCATTGTCTGTCTAATCAATGTCTGAAGTGTATATCGTCCGGAATGTGTTTTCTATTATTTCTTAGAGTAGTAATGTGCGAAATTTTTCATTTCGAAACCTTATAATATTTTTCGTGTCTGTCTGTCAGAATCATAAATGAAAATACATGTGAATTTTTTAACCAACATTAAGTTTCATTTTAAAAATATATCCAGTCGACCAGGATATTGTTAAGTAAGTTAATCAGTCAGCTCTTGACAAGTAGACTCGTCATAGGGAAATTACTATTAATCAACTTTGTTGTTGTAATGTTATTAATTTTTCACACATATTAACTTGTGGGTACGTCTCATTTTGTTGCCATATAATTCAAATTTGCAATGGAATCATTTGTTGTCTATTTGACTAGTATACCTTTGTTTACATTAACCTTTTATGAACGTAAATATATACTAAAAATATTCCGCAGTCAACTGGTTAAAATGTACATTTGCATGTATAAAACTATGAAGACCTTTGACAGTGTACGAGGCGGGCGGCTCCCTTTCAACTTATATAGCTGAACTACCCACAATACTTCTTTCACAGTTCAGGTGAAATGAGGGGGGTATTTTCACATGCAATTAGTTCTCTAAACCTCGGAACTTGGCTTTCATCCGCTCGTCTTCCGAGCAAAATTTCAACAGAAACCAAGTTGGACTCTCATTTTAGAAGCATTGCTTAGCTTCCTGTGCTTCTTACTAGCACTTGACCATCTGTTTAATAATTAGACTAGATTAGATAAATGTTTAAATTTTAATAGCAACCAATTTCGATAATATTTTATCATACCCTTCTACATCCTTTTGGTAAGTACTCCTTATTTCAGAGTTAATCTTAAGATTTCTATTCCTAATGTCGTCACTACTTTACATATTAATTTATGTTACATGCTCAAACACTGCATATGTATTATTTTTCGTATTTTCTTTGGAAAGATACAAATATATTTTTAAGATAAACCTTTTATAACATTCTCCCTTTTAATCCCTTTTTTGTTGCAAAGTTTTTATTCTCCTTTTTTTTCTATTTTGGAATATATTAGGCTATTATTATAGGGTTAGATTAAATCTAATCTACTGATTTTCTTAAGAGGTTGTACTACTTAAGGTCTTCAACAATTGCAGGATCGATCCATTTGGATCGAGGCTTCGAATAATTTCCTTTTGGTAGTTTTTAAACATATGTACCAATAGTCTTTATCGAGAAATTTTTTGTTTAGATCTAACTCGCCTTCATTGTTTTTTTTTCATATACAGCAACATGGACCATGTTAGTTGTGTTAATTTTTCTGGGAAACACATTTTACTTCTTAAATTATATGCTCTTGGCTACTTATAATATTTCGCTAATAAAGTGCACTATGGTTTTATTGAACACGAGTCCCAAATTTCGATTTTGCGAATTTATAATACTCTTTTTGGAACTATACTTATTGAGTTGGATTCTTTCTAGGGACGCCAACAATCCGTATAATTTATAAGTTCTATGGGTGGCCTGAAAGTCCACCAAAAAAATCACATATTTTTAAACCAAGTTTGGTTTTCGTACCATAATTTTGAGAAGAATTCTTCGTTGATGAATGTTTTTAAAAAAGTACACCAATCCAGTGATCGATCGATTTTCCTTGCAGTTTAAAGAAAAATGAAATCTCAAGTATAATAGTTCCAGGCAGAGATAATTTCATTATCGAACTCATAATAATCTTTTTTAAAAAGAAACATTTTTGTGGTTTAAAAGAAAAAATGTTTAGATTAATTGTGTTTGGACTTGGACTTGGCAAAGTAATAGTTTGTACTTCTTATCAATTATTGACCTTCTAATATTTTCGTCATAACAAGGAATGTGAAAGTAATTTTTTTTTATTTAATTGTAACTATTAGTTCTGTCCAGTTTTATTTAATGTTTGATTTGAGTAACAATTCGAGGGATTGAACAACGCCAGTTATTTATCACTTTGTTATGGAGGTGGATGAAGTAAATTGCAGCAGAGGTACAATATAGTTTTATTTGCAAAATTCTTCTTTATACATTACACAATTGTTTTAGAAAATAAAAATTTAAATTTATCTGAAATACTTAATTGTGCATCATCGATAATTTTTTCCAATATTTGTAGCTTCTGTAACCCTTAGTCAATAATTATTTTTTTACTTTAATGAAACTTTTAAACCGTCTTCAAACACTTCACAGATGAACATTAAAAACAGGCAAATTGATGAATGAAACCACAATAACATCATTTCACATAAATCACAAGACCTTTAAGTTTGCTTCTGTTTTATTTCATAAGATTCACCAAATGTCTCGGACGGTCAACTGCCCAGAGAACATAACGCAAAAACTAAAGAAATCGAGAGCATCCCGAATAAATCTTGAAAATAAATGCGAATCGACCGACCGGTAGTTCTACGTACATAAGCACTTGGCGGTGAGAGTAGCTTATTATTAGTGATTAAATTGCCAGTAAGACTGCATGAAATAAAAACATCTGCCGCCCAGCGGTCTTAGTAGACAGAGCTTTGCGGAGCGGACGACTAGTAAATTCAAAACAAACCTGTCGGTTCACATAATTAGACGAATTAGATATTAGTCAGTGATTTTTCGTCTTTCTATTATAGGACGGATTTTATTAATAATCCTTCGGTGTATGTTCTCATGCATTTTTCTTGAGATTCTATTAATAATCACGGCGCCACGATGCGATGCTTTAGCGTGCCTCCAATTAATTCGACGTGTCGTCTATTGTGAAACATTTTTAGTGTTGAGAAACAAATTGAGGAATTAAGCAATTCGTGATGTCGTTACTATCCATTCTTGCAGATAACACATCTGACTGTACAACGTCATACTATGCGGAATATGATCCGTTTGACTACTTGTACAGCTGCGGTACTCAATATTCAGACCCAGTCTATGAGGCAGTCAACAAAACCGACCGAACACCAATGAGCCCTACAGGTACAAAACTAAGTAGCCTCCTCTAATAAATGTTTGTAAACAAATTGTTTAATATTTCAGCGTCCATTGGATGGAAACTATCTCCTGTAGAGTATCAAAATGAATCGATGTCACCACCTCCTTTGCCGCCGAGGAACACCAGCACCTCAAAGGAGAGGAATTCACATCACGTACTGGACAGACGGAAATATCCGTCTAAGCTCTATGAGACTGTAATTGAACGCAAATCGGAAGAACCAGAGTTGATGGAATTTTTCTGGATGGTCAAAGACTTACGGTCTCAATATAAGTTTAATGATCCTGTTACAAATGTCGGCCATGTGATTGCATCGGAATTTAATAACAAATACTCAGAAGCGAAGAGCATCAAACTTCTAGTTCATCCATCTCTGGAGGTCCTTAGAGAGGATGGAGAAGCAGCTAAGCAGAGTCAAATATCCGGTTATGGATCGCCTATTGTTTTTACCTGTGATAGTAAGTAAATTAGGCTTTGTTTGCTGTTTGAACTATTTTACCTTTGTATTTCTATTTCAGTTAGCACAACTGTCGACCACGTAATTATGCATGTGTTTTGCGCTTTGGAAGGTCAAGTCATTGGAACTGTCGACAATTTTATGGTTAAGGTAAAGTCCCTGCAACATTCAAACCTCTATCACAATATAATAAATTTTCCTTACAGCCAATTGGTGTAGTGGAGTGGTTATCACCACATTCAAAACTAAGTCAGCTCGAATGTGTTCACGATAGCATTAAACTGGAACAAGATGTTCAATTGGGATTCTGTCCCAAGACCGAGGAATACACGAGGGCTATTGCTAGAACTAAAGATGACGATGCAAGAGATCTTAAACCAGAATATATTCTACCAAATGAGCATGATTGCACTATCACATACGATAATATGATGATTTTGATCGGTACTAACTTCTAAAATTATCAAACGTTTTTAAACTTTAAATATTGATTCTTTCAGAAACTCTTGAAGCAGAAATAGATAAATTAGAATTATCTGCCGCAGATGCTAATCCACGTTCAGTGCTATCTTATTCAGGTGTTTTTCAGGCAGTTAAAGCAATCTGCGCTTTCCTTGGATCAATTGATACTCTAGAGATCGCAAATTGCATAGAAGAATTAAGGAAAATTTGCGCCTCAGGTCAAGTCGTGTACACTTATGGTTCGAACAGTTGTCCGGATATTATTTCAGAATGTGGAGACTATGCAGAGGTCGCATTAAGACCACAAACAATATTAGACCAAGTCAAATTAAAATGTGACCATATCCGTGAAGCTATTCAGGATTTCATTGCAACTTATGCAAATGCATTTAGAGTCAATTTTTGTGTTAAATCCTTTGATTATTCAAGTAGTAAGTAGTTTTGGAATAATGCCTACAGGAGGAAAAATGTGATAAATTTTATAATTCCATTTCAGCACCTTTGTCGGTTTCTAACGTTTTGAAGCCAATAATGGTAAACGTTAACTGCTTACATCGACCTCCTGTTACCTGGAAATACGATGATTACTTGCTTTGCACACAAATCTCTCACGGGACTCGTTTTATTGGAGAACCGATCGTTATACAGTGCTCAAATGATTCCAGTGGTGGCATTTTTCCACGCCTCAGATTTGAAGCTTGGATAACTTTTGAAAAAAATCCTATTTGCACTTTACCGAGAGAGTCGAGACTGATTTTTGTACTTTTCGGATGCAAGGCTGAGCCAGCTGAAAATAGTGAAACCACTGATGCCAATCAAGAACGTAAACAAATACCTACTGAACTAGGCTGGTGTTCAATTCAACTTTTTGATTTTCAAAGGTTTTGTTTTCGTCTTTTGCTTTTTTTTAATTTTTACTAAAATTTTCAATGAACAGGGAAATGATTTGTGGAACTTATTTGCTTTCTCTATGGCCACCAACAACCGATAAATTCTTAGGTCCAGCTCCAGCTAAAGGCTGTCATCCACAACCGGATTTGTGTCAAGTTTTAAGTATTGAAGTGCCTTCATATGGAGCTCGAATTGTGTTTCCAGAACCTATACAAAATCCAACACCCGCCCCTAAGTATGATTTCAAAAGTTTGGATTGTAATCTCCAGCAGGAATTGCTGGACACTGCAGAGCAAGGCTATCCAGGCGCACTGGACAAGCGCGAAGTATTTTGGGAAAAGCGTCACTACCTCCAAGATTTTCCCCACGCTTTGCCTAAAGTTCTTCATGCCGCTCATAGCTGGGACTATGCTAGCCTCATGGATCTGCATTCTTTACTTAAGTCCTGGAGCCCCCTTACCCCCCTGCAAGCCCTGGAACTTCTTCTGCCTCGGTATCCTGATCTTGAAGTACGTGCAAAGGCTGTGGAATGGATTGCTGAAATGCCAAATGATCAACTAGTCGACTACCTCCCTCAGCTTTTGCAGTCTTTGAAACATGACACCTATGAAGCCTCTCCTATGGCTCGATTCCTTCTCTGCAAATGTTTGGAATCGCCTAGAATTGCACATCACTTGTATTGGCTCTTAGTCCACAGTCTGCCAGGAGATGCTCCGCAAAACTCAATTGATGCTACAAACGCTCAAGCTGACGAGACCCTAACCACGCAGGCTCGGTATCACCGGCGAAATAAAATGATGCTGCGTTCATTATTAGCTATCTGTGGCGAAAAATTATCATCGCGTTTTTTAACGCAAAATATGATTTGCAAGGTAAAATATTCTGTTGCCATATATTTTTTTCTTGAACCCTTTCATTTTTATGTGCTTGTAGAACTTAGCGGAAGTTGCTCAAGCGGTGAAGCAATCTAAGGAATCGCTAAGGCAAAAGACCTTGATCCAAGGTATGGAGGTTGTTCATCAAATTCTTCTAAATACTCCAACGTCTCTACCTCTTGGGCCGGGTTTAGAAGTTGCCGGAATTAACGTACGTGGATGTAGCTACTTTAATTCGAATACTTTACCGTTAAAAGTTGCATTTTTGGGTCCAGATCGTGGAATACTTCCAGCCATTTTCAAGGTAAGTAAATAATATTTAGTTTAATTAGGCGTAAGAGGAAAAAATGCGAGAAGGTATAGGACAACGAACAATTATTGTTTTGATAATTTAACTTTTCTTCAAAAATGTCCCAAAGCGCAACAATTGTTGATGTCGTTTTTTTATAGTGCGGTGATGACTTGCAACAGGACATGCTAACGATTCAATTAGTTAGAATAATGGATAAGCTTTGGCTCTCAGAAGGACTTGACCTTAAAATAGTTACGTTCAATTGCGTTCCAACGGGCTATAAAAAGGGAATGATCGAACTTGTCACTGAAGCAGAAACTCTTCGCAAGATTCAAGTCGAGTATGGGTTAACAGGATCCTTCAAGGATAGGCCCATCGCTGAATGGTTAGCCAAACAAAATCCTAGTCAACTGGAATATCAAAGAGCCGTTGATAACTTTACAGGTAAGTTAATGCAACAAGTAAAATTAAAATAATCCCTGTGGATTTTCCACATTCAGTTTCATGTGCTGGATATAGTGTGGCTACGTATGTACTCGGAATCTGTGATCGTCATAACGATAACATCATGCTTAAAACGTCGGGCCACCTATTTCATATTGATTTCGGTAAATTCCTAGGAGACGCACAAATGTTTGGCAATTTTAAAAGGTGACTTATCCACGTTCGGTGTGAGTAGTTCCAAATTGAGTAACGCTTTACTTTTAGGGACCGGACCCCATTCGTTTTAACCTCAGATATGGCTTATGTGATTAACGGCGGCGACAAACCGTCTACAAAATTCCATCACTTCGTTGATTTGTGCTGTCGAGCGTTTAACATAGTTCGTAAGCACGGAGACCTTATCCTTCATATGCTAGCTCTTATGGCTACAGCCGGCATTCCTGGCGTAACCGCCGACGCCGTGACCTATGTCAGAAGGGCACTTCTCCCATCACAGTCTAATCCAGAAGCAGCCGCCTCGTTTGCTAAAATGATTCAGTTTTCATTAAAAAGTTGGTTTACGCAATTTAATTTTTTCCTGCACAACCTTGCACAACTCCGATTTTCCAACGATGAGGGCAGTGGAGAGCTATTGAGCTTCGTTCCACGTGTTTATACGTAAATTTTTAATAATATCTTTTCATCACTAGAAGTAAAGTGTTAATTTAATGCAGAATGCAGCAGGATGGAAGACTTAAGTCCGTGACTGTTCACGGATATCAAAAGCGATATGATTTGGAAAAGTATTACACTTACATTCTAAAAGTAACACGACAAAGTCAACCTGACCCGGCATATCTCTTTCGATCATATAAGGAATTTTTAGAGTTTCATCAGAAATTGTGCCTTCACTTTCCTCTAGCAAAACTTCACAGGTGAGCAAGATAACAATGATTTCTTTATTCTTTGCTTTTAAAAAATAAAACGGTTTTAAAACCAGGCTTATCAAAACATAAGGAAACGTGTATATTTATAATCAATCGGGGGTGGAAGTGTGCATAAATTATTTATTATAATTAATCCAGTAGCAAATAGCGTACTAACAGAGTTTATTCCTCTTAACCGGCCTTCAGTATTAGAAAAGTGAAAAAATATCAGACCGCGACTGTGCGGGTATGGAATAAATAAAAAATAGTAGTTTTTTTCCAAATATTTAGTATTGAAATAATGCTCTAATACAAATAATACAAATCGGAGGGAGGAAACTTTCAAGCGTTATTTTAGACCTCTGATCCGTACCTATTATCCACAGTAATGCCGATTTTCCTTTTTGCTTGCACGTGCGGAAGACTGGTCCTTGGTTCTGGCTTGGGGATTTTTATTTTTGCAAGAAAATCATTGTAATCATTTTCATTATCTGAAAATCCGCCAATTTGTATTGAAACCTTTTCTGCTGGTTGAATATCAGCGGATTTGTCTTGTATTGACGTTAGTAAGTCTGGAGCCTGTTTGGATGAACTTCGATGAGACATTCCTAGCCCTTCGGAATAGTCCTTTATGTAACTATTGTCCAGATCTATTCTTTCTGTGTTAAACAGCCCAGTCTGACGTCTTTCTGGACTCTGTGGATCTTCGTTTCTTGAACGTGGTCCTGATTTTTGTGGGGCTCTCGTTCCAGAATCAACTCGTTTCTGAAACGACCGTGGTTTTTTGATTGGTTCGTCACTGCTTGACGCTTCTTCGGTTGGGGAGTTGGGTTTTGTTGCTTTTGGAAAATCCATGTACACTGGTGGTGGGACTGTGGGTCGTGATGGTATTGAACTGGATCCTTTGAATTGTACATCCCTTACGGGACTTTGTATTTTAGTAGCTACAATTAAACATATCAAGGAACTTATTACTTGTATAATAGCTATGTTAAAGAACAGGACTAACGCGGAAGTGTTTTTGATTTTTCCACCTGGGCAAAGCCATCTTCCTCGTTTCTTTTTCTGAACACCCCCTGCGACAGAAAATCACCCGAACTCTGTGAACGAAAGCAAGCAAAGGACTGATCAAATTACATATTATCTACTCTATTGACCTTCTACGTTTCACCTTATCAAATCGCTAACTGATAATTTTTCTCACCTGCGCCCTCACTCTGTTCTCTCCGGGCAAGGACCACTGTTGTAAATCCAGACGACGCTTAAACCATTTAAACTTGATTCCCATAACTGCAACGATCATACATAGTATAGCTCCTAGCGAGCATACAGCAAGATACAGGTGGTTCCCTTGAATGTAGACCGGTTATTCTTCAAGTGAACTTACTCTACAAATTAATGATAACACCTTGAGAATTATCAGAAGTCACTAGCACCATTTATTAAAATTTCACGGTTTTTCAGAGTCCTTTAAAAGTACCTTTAGCCCACTAAAATCATTCTATTCACTTGAAACCAAACGTCTTCAACTAATTTCGAATGGAAGTGAGAACGACGTAGCGTCCAAATATTAATCATATCATCAAAAGAAATCAATTGTGCTTTACGCAGCCAATGCAATTGTGATAACTAAAATTGTGAATGTGTGCTTCCTTTGAGCTGTCGATAGCAATTTAAGTGGATTTAATTATTTTCTGATATGGAATGGGTTTAAGCTGATATGAAATGATTTGAAACAGGTCTGTGTTAAAACAAAATTGCTTTAAGAAAATTTTGTTTTGATATCGGCAGATGGTTTATCAAGGGATCCATTCGTTATCAATCTAAAGTATTCGTTTTGAACTGTGGACAAACGAATCGCAAAAATACATCGGATTCAGAAACTACCTTCTGTCACACCTGTTGCTCAAGTTAATGACTATCATTACCTTTTCTGGAAAATTTCGCTATTTGACCTTAATAGCACATCATTTCGGAAGTACCTCGAAGCCGATTAAGACCCATGGAATTTTTAGTCAATTATTATCTCGTGTAGATAACAACGCCTCAAACTCGAAGTTCTGCTGCTTATTATTTTTAGCCATTGCCCGCTTCGAGTTTAATTCTCGAAGCTGTAACGTATACTTTGAAATCAATAATTAAACTCAATTTAAATGTGCTATAATACGATTTTTTTCTAATTAGGGTATATTAGAAAAGCTGCTTTTTAAATAGTTGCGTTATAAATCAGAGAAAAATGTAGGTTTTTGTAATTTGCACACCGCAATTGATATGAGCTACCGAAAACCGCCAAAGTATCATAAAATTCAAAGTAGTACAATTGGTCAATTATGTATTGTGTTATATCTGTTTTATGTCTATCTACGCAACTATCATTAAATCACCTATTACTTTTATATTTTGCATAATATTAGAACATAAGTTCTAAAAAGGAATTCACTAGTTATGACAATTTATGCAGAAGTGATTTAAGATGTTCAAAAATACTATTTTTTCGTAGTGGGTCTCGTAACTTTTTTTAATGATTTACAATTTGAACGTGGAATTCACCTATATTTTTCCAAAATTTTTCTTTTCGAGTTTAAGAAACGAAATCCTAGTTTTTAAACACTTTATGCTATACTTTCATTTCTTACCTTGAAACCGTTAACACCGTAAAGTACAAATAAGTGTTAAATAGATTTATTTTCGGTTATTCAATTATATGGAACCTTAAGCGTTCGAATTCTTCTTGCATTTTATTTCGTCTATTAACTAAGTCAGTAAATAACGCTAAGAACTGAGGTAGTCATAACTTTGCAGGATAAAAAACAAGCACCAATATTTCATTTATGTATAACTACAAGTCGAACAACTTTTAGATATTTAGAAAAGATTTCGGATCAACTACTTAGTAGTGGAAATTAATAGTGTGATTTCCTTATAAAAGGTGGAGTGGGTTATTTTTTGTTATATTAGTTTATCTTACACTTTTCCATTGGAATTATGGGGATCTGAATTCAAATTCGTAAAGCGGTTTATCGATTATTTTCCAGTGAACAGTTCAAATCTCAAATTCGTTTAATGCAAATATGAACTGACATCAGTTTCGGTCGTTCGTTAAATTGTTTTCCTATTTTATTTGATTAATCTGTTTTTCAGAATTTAAAATTTACTTAAATTGAGCATATAATTTGAAATTCATGTGTAAAATTCTAAAGATATACCTTAAAAATTGTTGTTCTCTTTCAAATTACAAATTTTTAAAAATGTATTTTCGAAATTGTTTTGAATTTTCAATTTTTTTTGCAACAGTTTACCAAGTGGCATACATGTAGGACGGTCAAACATAAAAACTGTAGCGGAACGTCGTTTACCTGAAATCCGTCAGTTTTTGGTTTCCCTATTTCTTGCCGCTGATGAAATTGCTCATTCGGATCTAGTTTATACTTTCTTCCATCCCTTGCTCCGAGATCAGCAAGAAGCCAACATACACGTGTCCAAAGTCAAAGGTAAGTACCGAATTCACAAGGCCCCACATGTTTTGTTTGGTCGAAATGCGCAAGCATTTTACGTAATTTTGTGAAAATACCATCTCGAATTGTTTGACCAAGTGGTTGTTGTTTTTCTAACTCTTGCAGACATTAAGCCAACATGTCGCACTGAGAATGTCTGCGGCGAAGTTAAACTGTCTTTACAATATCGCCGTGGAACTCTTACGGTAATGGTAAGTAAATGAATTGTATGAGTTTTTTTTCTTGTATATTCCAAATATTCCTTTAAATTGATTCTCTCCACTTGATCTGTTGCTTTGCAAATTTCTTATTTTTAAATTGAATTCAGCGGAATATTTGATGCACTCGAATTTTGGCTTTTTCTTTAGACATGTAAGACATAGACATTTTATTCAATTTTAGATTCATCATGCACGTGGCTTGCCAGTCTTAGCTGGGGGACAGGAGCCGAATACGTACGTGAAGTGCTATCTTAAACCGGATTCCCTAAAGGCCACTAAACGTAAAACAAAAGTAGTTCGGAAAACTCGGGTGCCTAGTTTCATGGAAACGGTATTTACTATATTCGATACTAGAGAATGAAAATCCTACTTCATTGCTTCATTACAGTTGGAGTACAGAATGCCCCTAGAGCACATTCAAAACCGCATTCTTCAGGTGACAGTGTGGTCGCATGATACTCTACAGGAAAATACACTGCTCGGAGGATTTGAGCTGCCTCTAACCCAGTACGATTTGAGGGAAGAACTAATCGATTGGTTTACTCTGGGCTACCTGCCTAGATCGTGATATTAGTCACAGTGCTATATGCTTTTTATGTTTTCGTAAGTTACAGCACATCTCTGCGACATTCCGTATGTGCACAAGTCACTTTATCACCTGGCCTCTGATAAACTTTTGCTCCTCCCCGTCTTGGCCTACCACCGCTTTTAACAGAGCTTATTTTTCTAAAAAATGTTTACCTTCCTTTAGAAGCTTCTAATTAGGTTCATTAATAAATTATAATAAAAAAAATATATATTTTAATCTCTTAAAATGTTTTTTGTTCTTATTTTTTATCATGTCTTACACTTTTAAGATCGTAGATATTTTTAAAAGTAACTTTATTTTTAATATTATACTCTATTGCATTTGTAAATAGGTCTCAAGTAGACCAACACAAATTTGATTAGAAGTTAAATGTTCAATTGAATTATTTACGTAATAAAATGGCAATGTTTGTATTTGGCTATTTTTAAATTTGGTTTTATTTTCTCCCTAAGACGAGAGAGTTGTCATGATTTTATACACAATTTATCAATTGTATGTGAAAGTTGTAAAGAGAACGCCGTCCAATTATTCATAATTTAAGAAACAAATAGAAAGTGTTGCTATAGACTTATTTGACTTAGTGTTCGAGGAAGTCGACTTTTTTCCCATGTAGCTAAATCTACTAATGCCCTTGAAAATCATAATTCATGGGTGGTTATGACGCATATATGCTTTTTCTTTCTTTTAAAACGCACACGGTAGATTGTTTGCATTTCTGAAACTTACCAGCCTGTGTAGAACTCAGACCAAGTGAAACCAACCGGGTAGAAATAACAGCAAACTAAAATTGTTCTCAGATTCCGGATTTTTTCTAGAAATTCTAGTGCAAATTATGTTTCCAACTGTTCTGTTTTTACTAATACACATAAAACTACAATGATAGAAATTGTTCTACAAAGAAATTTAATAAGGCAAGTGGTAAATTACCTATAATTTAAAAAATTTTAAAACTAAAATGTTTACTTTTACTTTATGGAATCATGAGTCTTTCTATTACTTCGGCTTAAAAGTTAGTTCGATTTTGGTATTATTTTCTTATAACGTTTATACAAAAATAGTTTGTTGGGAGTGATATCAGCACTAGAAGAAAAAAATATATAAGTTATAGGTATTTATTTCTACTTCAGAGTATAGTAAAAAGCAAATTTTGCCTTCACTTCTCATTTGTTAGCTTCATACGCTTTAAATGCATCTCCCGATATCCTGGTGAAAACAACCAACCTCTGTATTGAACCACTAAACAAGTTACTTAACCAATAATGTTTATATATTTGTTTATGATGATACCTACTCTAGGTTACGTCACCTCTGAACCGACAGATGAATAGAAAAGAGTTGATGTCTTGGCACTTAAACATTACAAATTAAATATTATTGATATAATTTTCGGCCGTATTTCCGTTGTACAGTCATACAGAATAAGCATAGATTCCAAAATAGAAAGGTATATACAAGAGTTAAGAAAAAAATCCATTTTGTATATAAATGCCCCTATAAGTGCTTAGGGATGCTTAAACAAATAATAATAAAATGAAATACAATTATTAAAATAAACACTTAATGACTTATCCACGAACATTAGAAATAAAAGTCTTTCATATCTCAAGTCATACATTGTTTATTTAATTCCCTATGCGGTTGACACTGACGTGGATTTATTTTAAATTTTATTTTTATTTGTCGCTGGCGTGAGAACGATGTAAAATCATAAATTTTCTACCAGAAAATTGCTTTATAATTAGAGTTCCGTTTTTGTTAAATTTATTATTTTTTAATTATTTTTGTTCTTCTTCGAATTATTGTTTTATAATCCCTATTTTAGGTGCAATAGATTAAAATGTTTCGCATTCGATGTATAATAGTCTGTTTTAAGGTCTTATTTAAGATTTTATTTGCTTTTTTATTACTTAGTCAACTAAAAGTTCGTAAAACCGCGATAATTTACTTTTTTAGGACTCCGCTACTCTCTTCGGGTGGAGATCAGAACAGATCTTTATACATCGACTAAATTTTCAAATTGAAAGTGTGCTTAACTATTTTAAAATAAATCAAAAGTATATTCATTACAAAAGATGCGACAGCATATGAGTGTACCTTGTGCGCAGGTGGTTCCGTACGTATAAAGGAGCACAGTTTAAATAGCCTTCAATTAAAAACCTTATTAATTGAATATTTATTACTACTACCTATGAAAAGAGAAGGTTTTTAAAATTTTTATACAAAAGGATCAGGAAACTTTTATTGTCGCATGCTTATTAACGCGTTATAATAGAAACTATTATTATTTTAACATATTTTCAAACTGCTAATTTTACTATTGAAATTTATATTTAATGTAATGAAATTTCTTAATACTGTGATACTAAGTAACACGAATTATTGCAAACTCCACTTCCAAACATCCATTTTTCTGCTATCTTCAAGCAAAAAATGAATTTTCAAAATTTATGTCATAGAAAATTCCGATAATATCCTTTGCTTATTTTAGTTGATAAATCTAAATTAGGCACGGGAAAACAAACTATTTATGTATGTATGTCAAATTTCAGTAGTGCAGACAGATGGGTGGTTAGTAATGTACGTTAAGCGTTAACTAATATAGCCCTAAAAATGTTCAATCCAAAGAAAGTCTAGCCAACATAATTTTACCTGTTAATCGAAACCCAGAGTCAAATTATTCTCTATTTAAAGAAAAATATTAGAATTGAAAAAAAACGTCGTGATCACGAAAACAACGTTTTAGTAAAAAACAAAATTTTTTATTTGCGTTTATAATTGATAAAAGAAAAGTGAATAATATAAACAATAATATTTATGCAGACTTAACATTTAGATTATCTAATTTTATCTAGCTAGATATCGGTTTATAGATACCCATCATAAACCGTTTTGATGTCTGCTTATCTAGATACATGGAAAAGGTGAAAATACGAGTACTATGGAAAAAGTCCAAAATCACGTCAATCAATATCGGAAGTAATACGCATTATTCACGTCGATAAAAACAAGCCACAACAGCGCTAAAGGTACGCCTACCTGCCTGGCTGCCGACATAATGCTAATCAATTACGGCACCCGCAATTCACCTTTACTCCAGATGACTTCATTTTGGGGGCCATTAAGCGAAAAGCAGAGAAAATCCGACTAATGGCACAAGACCAAAACTCACTCAAAAGGCTGAGGCGCACAGGTGAGGTCTGGAATGCGAGAGCGCAGCCATATCGTCGTCATGACGAAACTGATCTGCTTAAATATGAATTAATTACAGGAACGATTAAGCCTGGGATCGTGCCGATTTTTTAAAATTTGAAAAATTCAAGGAATGCGCTGCAATCGCCTGAAGCTACTTGCGCCACTATTCTAACGCTATCACGTTGAAATATCACCAGGTCTGGTTTGATTCTACTTGTGATCGAAGAATGCGCGACCGTGGCGGCAGCATCGCGAATAGCAATTTATCAAGCCGGTTGAAGCAATCTTCGAGATGTATCACGAAAGCTTCGGTTCGGGTCATTTGAATACCAAAGAGGCTAATTTCCTTTCCACGACAATACGAAGCCTATTAATGATCGCGGATTACTGGATCCCCAGTGAAAAGGAACCCAAAACCAATGCTAACGAAATTTGTCCCGACAGAAATGAAATGTTCGGCTAATTCGACCAGCGGGAAAAAACACCGTCGACCATTAGTGTGACCTGGCGAATTATGGCGCACTGGACTTGTCTCTCTTCTGCATTGCTTTAATTGTTTTTACCTGTAACTCATTAACCCTAATGAAAGCAGTGCGCCGTTTCAGACCTCTTTCTTGGCCTGCATTCGGAACTCTAATACGAAATCACTTAGTCTCGAAAAGAAAAGACATAAATCCATTGACCTTTGGGACCGCTTCGTTCAGGTGAATCAGGTGTAGCCCATTGAAGACTTCGGCGTCGGTGTCGTGAGCCAAGCTACCGATACCTCAGGGCATCCCCGAGGCACACATGTGTGTACCTTCATGTCCTTTGATGTGAACAATCCTAAAATTATTCGTTAATTTTATTTATTTGGGTGTGCGCAGTGAAAGGTGAAAATTAGCCAGAAAGATGCGTCGGATGCTCGGTACTACGGTTGATGTCATCACAGATACAACGCCGCGATTTTTGCTTTAGCTAACTAACGACTAGCGTTGTGATGTTGGTTTTGGTCTGGTTTTTGGTCATATAAAACTAATGGGTTATTTGTTCTGGATAAAAAGTTTACGGCGAAAAAACTAATCTGAATTCTCTTCTGCTGTTTTTATTTTTCAGACTGGAATGTTTATGGATTTGATATAGGAAAATTTTTGGACTGAAAATGACCTCCTATTTCTCGGGCAAGTTTATTCACTTGCTGCAAAAAAGTTTGAAAAAAAGGTAAGAATGATATCGTATTTCATAGAACTTGAAAAAGTCGGAATTTTAAATTTGATGGAGAAATTGCTTTGGTATTTCTTAATATAAAAAGATATTCGTATTTTATTCTTTATAAAATTAAACCAGGAATTTAAACCATATGCCTTCTGGCAAGCCAATTGCAAGTCTAGCTTATGGTTCATTTAATATTTGGAAGAGAACCGAGTACATTCTTTGAATTTATATTTATTAAAATGTTCACACCTTACTTATACACAAAATTTATATATACAGAAATACTCCTGTTTACGCTACATTTACCTACTTGAACTCGGATTTATGCCAGTTTTTACGATTTTATAAATTTATTAACTTATATCTTATAATCTTTTTAAACGATACAATTTTTCTAACAGATCCAACTTGCGTGCGAAATTGTAGTTTATACTAAAAAAATTCTACTTACACGATCGTTGTGGATCCCACCTATCGCGTAACTTCACGATATGACTGTATATGTATATTGACGAACGTTTTAGGAATTAATTGTAAGAAAACTGTAATACATGTCCTTTGAATTTTCTATCTATTCTAAATGTATATAAATAAAACATATCTACGTAAAGTCGGTTATATAACAGACAAATGCTGTGGTCCATCATCCATCATGGGAGCCGAATTTTTATATATGTTACTTACCTCTTACTTACGGTATTACTTTTCAATTTAATGGAGGAATTCTTAAATATTTTTAACACTTTCCTCTATAATAAAATAAGTAATCGTCCTTTAGATTAGATATACACGAAAAAAAAATTTTTATTTCAATATATTTCTAGGTTTAACTTATGAAAAGGTCTTAAAGAAGACTTATTCGTACATACATAGGCATATACAATACTCTCAGATCATTTTTTTCCAAAATCTATCTCTTAAGTAAGATGATAACCAGACAGAGGGAAAAATTAATGATTTTCAAATTTTTTAAGCGTGAGAAACAAGTCGAATGTTTTTCAAAATTTTAAGATAATATATTTTTTGTGTGTACTTATCTTGAAAATAAGAAAACCATGAAAGATATCAATTTTATCATACGCTAACTGAAAGTATCTAATCACGTCATAGGAATGAATAAATTAATGTAAAAAATAGAATAATCGAAAACTTTAGTCTAAGTCCACTTTTGCATCCGTTCAAAATATGAGAAAAATCTTAAATTTACAGGACAGTTTCCTAATTGAAATATTTTTTATTTTATTATTTCTTATACTCGTAAAATATGCGAAGAAATGAACATTCTAAATTTGTGACGTATCTTTTCATTGTAAATTAAAACATTCAAATCTGTAAATTAATTACAACTCTTTAAGACAAAATTACTACTTTTTAAATTACTTTACATTACTTCGGCATAAACAATTTTTAACATACATTTCAAAATGTTGCTTGCCTTAAAAATTGTGATCATGTTTTTCGTAGATGTTAAAACAATGGGAATCATTTTCGAAATTCCAAACCGATAATCTTTCATTCCCGGGTCCTTGACCATCTTCCAACAAAACTTTTTCCTTTTAATTGAATTCCCCTCGTTCCTGAAGAGCTCGGTGTTTTTTGTCCGACCATAATCCACAATCGTAGTTGATCTTCATTTAAAGCATCATTAGCCGCTTTTTTCGTGTTCCCATTTTTCACGGGCGCAGAATATGTCAGGGCCCAGAGCAGTTTTGGTGGAGCCCGATTTTTTCACACTTCGACCAAACCATGGAGAATACCTCCGCCAGCAAAAAGTCATCCCGAAAATCCTGGCCAATCGCGGCGGGCGGCAAAAACCGACCAATCTTCAGCGGAGATTGCACATAATTGCGGCAGCACGTAATTACAGCCGGGACGTCGGAGCATGTCAACATTAAGCCGGTGCTCCGGGCGAACCGCGACTCCTATCTAGAGCTCCTAGCGAGGAGCCCCGTCGCCTAGTTGAGTTGCAAGAGCACCGCCGCACCAGTTCCGGCGATCCGATTCGATTTTAATTAAAACATTTCGATCGTGAGCTACCTCGGATCCACTTCTGGAGCAATTCCCTGAAACATGGTGCTCGATTTGCGCCGCGACTCCATCATGTCTTTGCTCGTTCAAGTTTTACGTCCCAAGACGTTGAACGTTATTTGAGCAAGGCTCCTCGGCCTAGCCACCTCTGGGTGGCTTTGAGCTGCTCCTGGCCACAAAAGATGAGGCACGAACAGTTGTCAAGATGCCGGCACGACACCATATCCAGCTGGGCTCGCGCAGGTTTCTGTCCCGAGTCTTCCTGCATGCCGTCTCGATGTCAGCTCAACCTCACGGCGGATTATTATGGAGGCACTCATTAATCCGAGCTCTGAAGAGCCCTGGCCCCGGCCCCGGCCGGCTCCAATAAAAAATTTTGAGAACTGATTTTTCTCCTTTCACCGGAATAACTCCGCAAGCACAGAGGCACAAAAAGCGGCGGCGCGCTGTTACTTTGGAAGACAGCGCGCACCTTGAGCTACCTTTTCCCCATTAGATAAGTCCGCTTCAATCTCCAGGTTGAAAGGCACTAGCGTTCAAGAATGCTACCGAATATTTCGCATATATTACATATATTATACCATTCCTACGACGCGGTCATTCTGCATCCAGCAAAAAGCCCTCAGATTGGATTCTCGCGGCGAAAAACCATTCAAAAGTATTTTGTTTGCATGTTCCAAATCAGTCGAAATTCCATTTACCTACAAAAAATATCTAAAAACATATTCCGCGCATATTTTTGTCGTTCTCTCCGAAACTTGAAAACTATCTTCAAAATATACTGTCCAAGAAATAATGTGATAGTAATTTTCATAAACGGTTACACTGGTCCATAAATCTATGCGTTTGTCCATTTTATTAATTGTTATTTCATTAATTTTGAAATCACTTTGACTGACACCAATTAAAATTGTTTCATTTATAAAATTTTCAAGTGAATCATCAAAAATGAACTCCAATTTAAGTGTATTCGATATAAACATATGTAAAAACATATGAATATGATTTTTTCTGAATTTGATTTGATTTTGTTGATGTTTAATTGATTTTTTGAATAATTGACTTCAATCGTATTCCAAAAATTTTATATTTGTAAAGTGAAATCAATTTTTAAAATTGGTGAAAATGATTTCGCAAATTCGAATTGATCTTATTCAAATCTTTATTACTTATTTGAAATACATAAATGTTATTCTTACCAATAAAGAAATAAAAAACGAATTATACAGATCTTACCATGCGAAAGTTCGTGAAGGATGTTTATTCATTCTTTAAAGTTTTGTTGTCAGTGAAAATAGCGTTTTTAAAATCATAGCAGCAGTCACACATTTCCATTTTAGATAGTTGAAAATTTCTATTATAAAACTAAACGGTTTTGAAGAAATATAATTTTGTTTAGAAAAGAGTGTAACATTTTCTATCATCTAGACACAACCGTATAAAATAAACTTTACAGAGATATTTGGCTTTGAATTTTACTTACATTTAAATATTACGTATAATATTTAATAATTCAAAATTAAAGGTTTGCTTCAAATAATATTTGAAAACAATTTAAATAACACAACTAAATCGAGAAAAATTGATGTACAACGGCCATATTATGTCTTATTTCTCTATTTAATTTAAATCCTACACATAACTTCAGAAGCTTGCTGCAAAACAGGACTAAATTTTTACTAATCTTTAGATTCAAATCGATCGGTTTGCATTACTTTAAAAACTAAACAGAGACACAAAATCAAAAGCGTAAGGATATAAAAAAGTAATTGGCATCATCAATTCAGAAAGTTTCTACCGCATCAACTTATTTATAATTAACATGCTTAAAACGTAACTTTTTACTGTGAATTTCTAGAAGGTTTTTGAATGAATTTAATTAAATTAAATGATATGAATTGATGTCATCTAAGCTTTATTTGTATACTTAATAGGAATAAATAAAAAGCACGTTGTGATCTGATGTGTTATTAGTGACGCGAAAGTTAATTCGAATAAAAGCCAAGTTTTGTGTCGGAATTATGCAGTAAATGTAAAGATATTGGCATATTTTAACTAATACAAGTAGATTTTCTATTTTATTCGAATTTGAAAGCATGGTAAATTTTGTTTAGAGTTACTTTGGACGCACCAGCCTTTAAGGAACAGTAACTTAAATTTCAAGAAAACACAACTCTGTAGTTGTAGTAACCGGTTTCTAACTTTAAGAAATAACTAGTGGCATTCTTCTAAAAAATGATACGACAGTATGTTACATTATTTTTTTTAATTCAATTTCATTTACTTCTTTTAACATATTCTATTATTTTTATTTGTATTTTTTAGAAAATACAATTTAAAATGTAAAATGTAGTTAAATTTAGCAATTTCAGTAATGAACCCGTAATTCTGGAATAAAAAAATTTAAACATAAAAAATTTAAACATAAGATTGTTTTTATTACTCAATTTTCCGAAGTAATGATGAGTTCGAGCAATGTACGTTCTAGATGGAGAACATCTAAGGTGCTGTAGTCCAGTAGATCTCGTTCTCAAGTAGGTTCCATGTGTATATCGTTCTTTAAATCAGAGTTTAACGGTTTATTAGGAGCTTATGTGAGGATCCCTTCACTTGGCTACAATCTCGTATAACACTGCCTACTTGAGCCCGTAGCGAGCCTTGGAGCCCATTCCGCGGCCTCGCCCACCGATATCCTTTAATTAAGTGAAAGGTGAAGTCGCTTGACAAGAAATTTACAATGATATCTCCTCGCACTTCTTCCCAGAGGCATCAGCGCTGTAAGAACGGCCGGGATGGGTAAAAAGTCATCCAAGGAATGTTGGTGCGCCTTTTTCGGGTGATATTCATTTCAGAAATTTGCCGTTTATCGCACACAATCGCCCTCCCCTACGTCGCACAATAAACATAAGATCGTACAAAATGCTCGAGCCTTTCCAAAAGGCAATTACACAGTGCGGTCGGCACGCACGGGTCATAAACAAGATCAAAATATTAAAGGCCCGAACGATTCGAAAGGAAGACGTCCGGCGGGAGAGAAATGTGACGCGGGAGCCCGGACATCGCACGAGGCACCTGATCACGGCAATTCACCTCAGAAATGATTTTCGAGCTGAAGGAGCGGATTTCTTGGGAACTGAAAATAGGAGAAAAAAATCAAACTGGAAAAAAACCGAAAATACTGTTCAGCTTAAAAAATTTTCTGTGTAAACAAGAAAAACCAGTCACCGGCCTTCCGCGGGGCCCGGGGCGGACCACTTGATTTCAATACCGCGACTGTGATTGTGGTGATCGCCAGGTTTAGCATAAGACACTGGTCAGCGATCATCGGATTGACTCGACCAAAAGTTAGCCGCATTGACCTTTTGCTTGGGACTTTTTCGGACCCGTAAGTCGCGCGGTGATCTCTCCTGGCCGTGATGGGGCTCCTCGGGGTACACAGGTGAGAAGCGTCCGCGTCGCGTTAATGTGCAGTTCGCCGGGTGGCCGATCGAGCGGCTAATCCGGTCCCCTTAAGTGGCCGTTACGAAACGAAGTCCACTTGATGTCCGGCGATACGGGGCTGCATGCGTTAATGGGTTTTATTACGATTCCCGGCGACTTCGTATGCAAATTGCCAAATTCTTCTGGGGACAAATTCGAGGAGATGACCCAATCTAGCAGCGGATGCAGCCGACTTTTCTGCGGTTGACTAAAAATCCGTGCTATGAGCATTCGATAGATTTTGAGACTCTCGACGATCGTTTTCAGTATTATGGAACTTCTCAGGTATCTTTTATACGTATCTTTGCTTTACCGTTATATGGTAAAACGTAATGCAGGAAAAAATACGGATTGACTCACGTTTATAGGGAAAAATTCTTATTTTCTTTGTATGAAAAAAAGTAATCAGCACTTTACGTGGTCAGTTGCGAGCTTCCTTTTGTAAATTTAAAATTTATTGCGTCTGTATTAATTTTTCTGTAATAAGGTACTATAAATTCGAATTAGCTTGTTAAAAATTCTATTTCACGTTTTTATTTTTTAAATGAAAAATGACCAAAATGTCCTCAATTTTTTCAAAATAAAAATATAGAATAATTGATTTGGAAAATTTTAGTCGTATCTTATTTACAAATACTTCACACAATAATCTCGTAATTCATATATGTTGAATTTTTTATTACGAATGATAATAAATACTATTCTTTTTAAAATTTAGTTTTCGAATTTGTTAATATTAGTTCTGGATCAAATAATGCAACAACATGTGCGTACAAAAAATCAATTTTTAAAGTAAACTTTCTAAGAAATTAAGAGACCATTTTAGTAGATGGTTTTCAGTATTTATCAAATTTAAAATTTTAATTTTGAAAAAATTATATAAAATCCTCTTCTTACATATCTCAGCATATTAGTGAAAGTTTTGTACTTTAAAGAGTTTAAATTTTTATTTGAACCTTAAGTTAATTTAGTTAATTTAATAAATGTAACATTTTTTTTCTTTTTAGTCTTATTCTATTAAAATACCTAAACTAACTAAGTATTTTCCTTTTCTAAACCACAATTTGTATAAAATATCGTTTAAATATTACGAATAGACTAAATCCTTAAATCTTAAGGGCAAATTAAGACGACGATGTGTTTTTTTATGGAACATTTTTATTACTATTAAATCAAACTGGATTTTGAGATGGCAATTAATTTACATACTCAAGGGACATGGCTATAGCACTATTCTTAAAATATTTTAATTTTTAATTTTTATTACATTATCTGAAAAGTTTCATGGTTTATTATAAAATCAAAATCCATAGACTCGAAAGTGGAAATAAAGTCAATAAAGTAACAACAAATTTTGATGTAAAATTAATTTACAATTATCAAGCCTTAGTCCAAAAATTAAGTTCATTAAGAAAAACGTAAAGTACTACTTTAACAATTTTGTATTACTTCAAATGATACCAATAGAATTTTAAATTCTACCTCAAACGGGCTCTAGTTATTGGTTTATTTATATTTATATTAAATAGTTTATTAAATATTCGGTTCCAACTTACTTTAGGCCATTGTTTTTAAGAAGCAGCATATTTAAGTTATATAAAAATCACCAGTTGCAATAGCCACACGTCGAATTTTCACCTACACCCTTAACGATCACAAATAAGAAAACTTTGAACGGGTTTTATTAAATGAATATATTGACTTATTGAAGTTGGAGTCTTAATTGGTAGTATGTTATAACGTTCACTAAATATCTTGACTGAAGTTAAATAGAGAAAGTAAAACGATCACATTTCAACCATAAAGCTATTTGCTTAAATAAGCAACTTAATTAATAAAGCGAAAAACGAATTTCATAATTTCAAAGGCATTTTATCTTTTAGGGGTTTCACCACTTGACAGTCGAAAAAGTATTATCGTATAATTATCACATAAACAAGCTAATAAAAAGTTTTGTTTACACAATTAAGGCACAATGTATAAAGTAAAACATTATAAAACAATAGTTAAAATTCAAAAATTGCCTTACAATTAATTACTACGGACGAAATGAAAAGGAGAAATATCTTATTTTATTACTTTGTTATAATGAAGTCACATTCTTAGCGGACTTTTATCTGTTATCTGATTAAATTCATAATCAAAACGAAAAGAAAAACCTTACGCCGACAGTTTTATTGCAATTTGTGAATAATAATGAGTTACATTCTGTGAAGAAGTAACACCGTCAAGAAAATCCAAGTGCACTGAAGATGCCAATGGAGAGTATTGCTTCTTTCTCTACAGGGACTTCCGTACACTTTTTTACACGATTTTGTTTTTTACACTAGTTTTTATTATCATACTTTTAAATTAATATTTGAGATAATCTTTAGGGTACTTACTCTTTTATAACCAGACTTTACATATTTCTAAACATTTCATATAGAATCTTCCGAGAAACGTAAAAGTTTAAGACAAGAAAATAATCGTTTTAGCTAAACTATTTTCCTTTAAGAAAACTTATAGTACTTACATATGTACAATTGATCGCAAAATATAGTGTATGTAAAAATTCATAACACCCACAGATAAAAGCAATGATTGTAACAAAACATCTGCATTTAATATGATAAAATTTCAGAGTATTTTTATTATAAATCAAATTAAATCACTAAGAAACAACTGAGCATTCCAAAGTTAATTTCATAGTTATAAAACAGAGTGTCACTGATATTGATCCTCTTACAGAAAAAGTTTTAACACCGATTTGAGCCGCTTAATTTGAAACTGGTGTAAGAACACTTCTCAAGAAATTTCTACTTCACACATTTTTAGCTTCTACATATTGAAAAAAAGTCAAAATAATACCAAATGAATTTTTTTTTAAATGAACTTACTCCAAAAGTATTAAATTAGCATTGAATTAAAATATAGGCTAGTTTTGTGTCGGAGCTTTAAGATGGGTATTCCATCAAAATTACAAAATCAACTAATCGCTGAGTGGAATTTAATGTATGAAATTAAAATATAATCCTCCTGCAACTAAACATATTTAAAAGGATCCGGAAAAAAACTGATATCTTACTGGCACAGGTACTTCCATTGTCCAGAAAAAACATCACCGGTAACAGGTCATTTTTCTACTACTTATAGAGAAAACCATAAATTGTTAAAGTAAAATTATAACTCTGTACCGACAAGGATCATTGATGTGCAAAATGATGTATATGTAGATAAAATATTGAAAGAAATCTGCCTAGTAATTTCTAAATTCCTTGTGCCAGGTGAAAAATTTTGGTTTACGAGAAGCACGTAAGTCTATCTTAAGACCACTATAAAATTGAAAATACTTGGAATTTTAGTAAAAGCCCAACGTTATATTCTTAAAGTTCACTCAATAAAAAACATAGTGTAAAATCAAGTACAGACATTTTCGCCATCGACGTTTTTTAGAAATAATTGTAAAAACAGGAAAATTATTATCAGATTTTTGTGTCAAATTCAATTATTATTGAATTATTATTATTATTATTGAAATATTTAAATATATATGTTTGAAATGTTTGAATTATTTAATAATTTTTGTGCCGGGCATGTGCGATTTTATTGCGCTGCGTGTGTTGCGTGAGGTATAACCAATTAGTGCAGAGAGAGTTTCATCCAGATCAGTCTCATGATTTCAGGGAAAAACAAAATTTCCAACGTTTAAAAATGACCTAAGCTTAAAACTTGTAGACTTTTCAAATATTTCAAGAGCTATTGTGTAATTAAAATTTACTACACAGAAATGAAACAAAAAGAAAATAACAAAAAAATAGGTGTTAGTAAAAAATTATGCGTGAACAAAGACAAAAATATACAGACGGATTGATACCCAATTGTTTTCTAAGCCGGTTAATTAATTTTCGAAAATAGAATTTCTTTAGTGGGTGCATCAAAGAAGGAGGTAAATTTTCTAAAAGCTTACTTTTTGACTTCTGCATAACTAAAAAAAATTAAATAAAATTTTGGAGGAAATGGACCTATACCATGAAACATGGGGCCTTGAAGTTTCTTAATTACATAAAATCAACTTTGCTTGTTACATTTTTGATTTTAAATTTTTTTTCCAGAACAAGCAGTTCAGATAAGAATTTTAAAGATGAACTTTTTGATAGAACTAGATTTAACCAATTTTTTGTAAAGGCGTCTTTTTGGGTAATTTTCAGCTTGATTTGCTGTTGCAGAAAACAGACGCCGCGTGCAGCGGTGCAGAGATCGGTCGGTGCAATGTGGACCTGTCCTCGCCGAGCAAAAATGCAGATTTCGCAGTTTTCGCAGTTTTCGCAGATTTTTCTTCTCTTACTTGTCGCCGCACTTTCTCTTCGAACCGATGACTCTCCGGAGCGAGCGGTGCGCTGCTTCTCCTTCGTTCTCCGTCAAGCGGCCGGAGCGGAACGCGAGTCACGCTCCCACCTCTCCGGCCAGCAACAGCGTCGGGAAAAAAGCGCTGGCCGGGCGCCGAGAGCTCCTTTCAGTTCTGTGGTCACGACTCGCAGACGTCGTTGCAAGTGGTTTGAGGTCCGTGCCTTGTTTGTTTTTTACGATTTGCGCGAGAGCGGCAGTAATAAATAGAACCGTAGAATTCGCGGAAATTTTCCAGTCGATCGGGAAAAATCGGAGCTACCCTGATCCAGCCACCCGCCCCTGTGAAACCCATCAGTGCGGCCAGCAGTCAGGCAACAAGTGAAGTGTGAGACAGTTCGCGTGCTCGAAGCCTCAGAGGAAAACACCCCGCGGCGGCAGCAACAAGTGGTTAATGGTCGCCGCATGATTAGATACGAAGAAAACAGAGAAAAGTGGGAAAGTGTTCGCAAGGAAAAGTGTCCGCTTAAATTTCATTTGGTGTATTGTACTTTTCTGTAATTCTGAGGGCCCCGAAATCACCCAGGACACACATAGGCGAGACCAACTTGAAACAGAGCCGCAGTAGTGAACAACACCGTGCTCACCTGCGACCGGTGAAAATGGATAGTGGCGAAAACGTTTGCCGGAAAATGCGCAAATGAAAGCGTCCGTGTGCAATTAACTTGAAAACTCTAAGCTCTACGCCATAAGTCGAGACAGAACGTAAACAACATAAAGTTAAAAGAGTCCCGAGGGAACCCCAGCTGTTTTTCCCCGGCTCGTAATCCCGTGTTAGTTTTCTCCCTCCCCGGTAGTATTTTTTTCCTAATATAGTTTTCAATTCAATTAATATTGTGCAAGCAATTTTGGTTTGTTGCTAATTTCTGAAGAGTAAAGTGGTTCTGTGCCAATCGCAATATTGCGCAGTTTTCGTGCTTTTCGCCCCGGAAGTTGAGACGAACAGCCGCCAAACTGGATATCATCAATATGGAGAGCTACTACGACATCGGGACCAGCGATCTCAAGGATATCTGGGATTCCGATCTCGATCCGGTAAGTGAAGGTTCCGATTCGCACTTTTCGGCGGCCAAAGAGGCGCCTATTTAATCCGAAACGTGATTTGAAATCGAGCCAAGTTTAACCTGGGCAGCCATGTTTATGCCAGTTAACGGTTCTTTGCAAGTGTTTACTAATTACGCTTGACTTTTCTATCATCGTACAATAAAATTTCAATTTTAAAAATTGCTGGAAAATAAACTAGTAAATGAGAAAAAGTGGTCCCATGCTAACTTCGAACAATATTAAATGCAAAACACCGGTTTCCAGATGAATCCGGATAAATTTAATACTTTTATAGCCTGTTTTTAGTTCAGCAAAACCACTTAAAGTAGGTCTCATTCAAATCGGTTCGGTCGGTTTTGAGCAAATCAAGAACAAACATACAAAAGGTCGCAAAGGAGATCTCATTTTTTAAATTGAGTAAACAAATATTGAATTGAAGCAAATTATTAAAAATAAAATAACACACTTTAGATAAGGTGAGGTCAATGCAAGATGAAACTGATATGAAGGATTTCTCGAAGGTCGCAGGTACTTTCTAGGTATGTTCAATAAATGTAATTCGAATTTTTAAATATATTTTATTAAATAACACAAAAAAATTCGTACAAGTTATTCTGTGAAAATGATAAAATTAAAAACCTGCAAAAAAGATCGACGCGGTGTGCCTTCAATTACTTTTCTTCTAAACTTCCCAGCCACGGTTCGTTCAATAAGGGTGTATTTTAAGATTTAGACTACAAGAAGTGTTAAAAATAAGATACAAATTCTGGAATAATTTAGTTCATTTGCTGTTATCGGAATTTAATGAACAATTTTTTTAAAATGTCTATTTAGTAAAAGTTTATTTACTATAGAACATTACAAACATTTTCGGAAAATCAAAGTGACAATGAAACAAACCTTATACAACACTAAGAAAAAAGGTGTGAACAAGTTTAGTAAATTCACCTGATTTGTTCGAACAGGCAGGTGCATTAAATTCTTGAAACCATAATCTCTGTATGTAAGCTGGAACTCCATAATATTTTGAGGTATTTATTCCATATCGGTAAATGATACGACAAAGCAGTTAAACATCGTTTTGTAAAACTCAATGTCTGTCTTCTCTCTGTTCTTCTGCATTTTTGCATGTTTGTATTTTTTGTATATTTGTAAGGCTGTATCTTTGTTTACTCGCGTGTTTGTATGTTGTCATTGTTGTACATTTGCATGTTTATATATCTTCCTGTTTGTATAATTTGTTAAATTAGTGTAATTATCTATTTGCCATGTTTGTGTATTCATTAGCGACCGTATTTCCGCTCGTGTTATAAATTTTTATACTCTTTCAAAAAATACTGACTAATATTATAAATACGGATGTATTTTTTTATTTACTTGTGACCTACAAAATCTCACAATATTTACATACGATTTTTTTTTTTAAATTAAACACAGTACAGAAAAAGACAGCTACTCAGTGTACGATTTTTCGTCTATGAAATCACATTTTTCGTGTATGGAGTCACATCGAAAGTACATTAAAACGTTTAAAAAAGTTGTAAATAGCATAAATATCGGCAGGGAACAAATTATAAATTTTAATTTACAAAACACGATAAAAATAAACAACAGAAATAAAAATCTGTTATTTAAAACAAAAAAAAAAAGATAAAAACATGGCATCGTATAATTTGCTCAACAAAGTTGTAAATGTGCTAAAATTGAACGTTTTGTTTTTTTGCCATTAGTACAGTCAAGTTATCGCTACATTGTAGACCACTATGTAATTTATGCCTGTGGGAAATTGCAAGTCGATCAATTAACATTTATCAAGACACCTGACACACGTGCTGGAAGAATTGGATCAGGAAAAAACTCGCCTCAAGTTTTTCATTCGATTTTCCCATGATTGAAATGAGAAAATCGCGCTATTACTAATTTCAAAACTGGTACCTATATCAAGGTGATATTCTTGGAAATTTCAAGAATAGAGGAGAACACCGTCGAAAGTAACTTGTTGGTTATTATTATTTATTTAATTCTCGATAATATTACTATTCAACTGCTAACGTTTTTTATGTACAATGTTGATATTATGAATTTGCCTCGTTCTTCGGTATGCACTTGCAATTCTTCGAAGACTAACGTTCCTAGAAATCTGAAAGTTTATTTGTTTTTCTCAGAAACTCAAAGTTCTTATCTTGAAATTTATTTACCGCAAAATTACAAACAATTATCGATTGTGTATTACGCAAATTATTTCTATTTAATATTATTTACATGTAGAACACGAAACTTTAAATTTAAAATGATGAATGGTGTAAATTTTATTTTTTCACATTTTTTATATATTTATGTAAAATAAAACAGAAAAATAAACAATAAAAACAAATAAACAATTAAAACATATTAAAACATTTTGATTTGGATTTCGGAAGCGTTCAAAATGTAAAAACTTGTGTTAAAAAATTACTATTAAATTTCGAGTATGTTTATAAAGTGCAAAAGCAAAATTTGTAAGTTAAAAAGTCAAAGTAAAGGATACGAAAAAAGGAAAAAAATTTTCCATGTCAGCACCACTTTATAAAATAAATGAATTATTTTTTTTGTAAATAAAATGAGTGGCGCACAACCCGTTAATGATTTCTGTAATTGCTTTAAATTGAACGCTGTTTTTACTTGCAACATCTTCATATTTATTTTAACGTCTCTGCTGTAGCCGGTTTTAATTTTTCTTAACCTCTACTTCTTATAAAAAAATAAATCTCCATAATTAAACTGTTCGAAAATGTATGTCAATTGCTTGTCTTGTTGAAGATCTTCGGTTTCCCGCTTTAAATTATGACCTATTGTATTAATGTAAATATGAAAGGTTTACGAGAAAGGTGTCATGTAAATGCTAATTCGATTTATTTGAATCTGTTCACCACTTGACCGAAAACATTTCAACAATAGTTAAATTTTTATATATTATTACTTTTTCTTTGTTTGTTTTTCAACGACAATCTCTTATTTCTTTAAATTGTCTACAGTTTGTGTAAATTTGAGCAAAGATCGATATTCAAAATGATTATTACGGTCGGTGCGATTTCCTTCTGCCTGTGAACTCTCACTCAATACCCCTGAAGAAAATTTTAATCTAATTCAAGAGAGCTTTTCCACCGGCTTTTCCTCTTTACATTCGAAAAAAAGAACACCTATGAAAGTGTGGACGTAACAGGGGCCAGGGGTGGATTGGGGGGCATATATATTAAAGGCACATCGACAGCACTGTATCGGTTGAAAACGAAGAAGCTCAGCACGTGAACTAATTAACGGGAAAAAAGAGGACCTGGGGGTGGGGGCAAAACGTGCACCGAAGTGAAAATTGTGTCACTGGGTTCAATCTCTCGTTAGGTGCGGCAGACCCGCCCATCCATTTTCCATCCTCGATGGGCATGCGGCCACCAATTCCTCAAGTAGTTGGCGTCAATCGATTTCGTTATGCAGCTAAGTGGCCATAGGGGATCTAAGACATTGTGCCACCATGTGATTTTGTATAGTCGCTGTAAGGAATGCTGAATACAAAGAAGGCATCAGAGACACTCGTTGTTCTAAGTCGTTTCAAGTCACGTTGAAGTTTAGTCTTGATAAACGGATCCGAGAAGCATCGATTTGTTATTAATTAGGGAAAAAGTCTTTTTGGTCGAACGAGAAGTCCCTGGTTCAAATCTTAGTGAATATCTACAGAGTTCTTATTTTACTCGGCTATTCATTTCAATTAACTTAAAAATCAATAAGAGAATTATTTAATTCACTTCCTGTCGATTAAAGTTAAGCTAGTCTAACTTCTTAGTTAAATAGGAACATAAAGTTCGTGACTAGGGAATAGTTTAGATTTGTAACAATTCGTGTCACGACATGGGTTTTTATCGAATATGCAATTATATGCACTGTAAATTAAATATAATTGCAAAAACCGGAAGTGTGATTTGCCCAATTTTACAGAAGGAGCAAACAATTGCTCGATTTGAAGAATATATACTATTTTTTTTATTTTTGTGTGGCACATTCTTTTGAGAATATTGTTCATTTGAATATCCCAATCCGTAGAATTCGTAATCAGACTTTATAGATAATTTTTGTTTATATTGTCTAATACTTTTCACATTTTCGGTTGCAATGATAAGGAATTTTACGATAATCTGCTTATCACTTTTATCACAATTTTGATTTTTCGCAAAATAAAGACCTAATTTTTATATTTGTTTATGAAAACTAAAAAATTCCCCTGAGTTTATTTTTTGCTAAAAGAAATATTTTCGAATGATTTAAATTTCTATACACGACTTGTAGTTACATTAAGGGATTTTTCTTCAAGCTTAGACTTAAATTAAAATCACATGAAAAGCTCAATCAACACAATCCTTTTCTTTTCCAATGAGACTGAAGAAACTATGGGTAACCAAAGATGAAATCAATATAAAAGTTTACTGTAAGCCATTATCATTGACAAAATATGTTCCAAATGAATTTGACTGAAGCATCCATGAACATGTCGTACGAAAACGATTATTTTTTCTGTTTTTTTTTTTTTTTCCCAAATGTGAGGTCTCTAAAAGCAAAAAAATGTTTTATTCAAAAGTCGTTTCCTTTTGTGAGCTGTTGATAAATCTTCCATTAGAGCGTCCGTAAAAGATTATTCACGCTTAAGGCACGATGAAGCGATTCTTTGACCAATTCAATAGTTGAAGTTTAATATATCTTCTGCCTGACAATATGATGCCATTCCAGAGATCATCTGTATCTATTATAATTATCTACTCGTGTTATCAAACGTAATTACTTTACTAGCGGCCACTTTGAGGAACAAAAATTCTGAAAAGAAGGTTTTAAACTGTTGCTCAAACTCGGAATTATGTCCATGATGTTTTGAAATCGTTGGACAGTAACGAAAATGGTGTAATGCGATCTTGGCATTAAGTCAATGCTCTAAGATCAACCAAGACGTTTTAATTAAATAAATTCAGAAATTCAAAATAGTACACTAAAAACATTCGATTTTTATGATCGACAGTTGGAAATTTAATGTTAAAATGTGAAAATTCGGAATCGTTGCATTTTCAACTGTGGAGCCTTATGACATGTTCACTAAAATTTTGTAACAATTTACAAATTCAAAACAATGAAGATTTTTGTTGTACATAGTTCAGTTGTCGTTAATAAATGAAAAACTAATTTATAAATTAAAACTTGTTCTAAATACGATTTGATGTATTTTTTTCCTCCTAGAAAATACAGAACATTTATTTTGTATAATATCAATGTAATTCTTAATCTTAAAATGATTAGAGCTTTTAACTTCGAATTCCTAAATTCTAATCAAAAATTCGTAATATGATTTATTGCAACGTGCGGACTTGTTCACCATTTAGAGTTCAATTTAAGTGCAAGTTCCGTAAAGTGCAGAAAGTGAATTCCACCCGTTGTTCATATCAAAACCGGAAAAATCTCGTGGAATATCCTTCAATACCAGTGACGAATTTTTTTTTTTAAATGCTGCCAATGGTGTCGAAACGGCGCTCTTTCAGCACTGATTTTAGTTTTGGGAGTAAGAAAAGTCGCAGGGAGCAAGATCTGTGGAGTAGAGAGGCTGGGGGAGGACATTCATCTGATTTTTGGCTTAAAACTTGCGAATTGACAAGGCTGAGTGGACAGGCGCATTGTCGGGTTGCATCGTTGCTCCCGTAAATCGGACATCGCAAAAATCTCCACGAAAATTAAAACACGTTGAAAAAACGAGTGTTAATAAAACATTGCATTCAAATAGCAATAACTAAACGAGATGTAGACAATTTGAAAAAAACCGATTGCTCGGAATACTATGGCATTGTAGTGCTGCACATCGCTAGAACGCTCCGTTGCCGCGTAATTAAAAAAGTTCAGTTATTTTTTGAACAACCCTCATAGAATGCAATTTCAATACAAAGATCAATTCTGATAAAGATTGGAGAATATATCCGTCATTTTGGAGTGGCCATTTTAAATTCTTACTATATAAAAGTTTAAAAATGTGTAGTCGCTCATGATCTAGAACTTTCTCACGTTCCGTCTTTGAAGACAAAATCTGAAGTGGATTTAAAATGAACTTATAATAAAAGTGGTAAGCGTAGAAAAAGTTTTATATTATAAACATTTTTATAACTAGCATATAGTTAACGTCTTAATCATACTAAACTATTAATTTAAAATCACTTTAAGTAAAATTAAATGTTTGCAACTGTACTACTTCAAGATTAGGTTCAATGTTGTATTTTAGCGCAGTGTTATCAATTTTGAGGAAATATAACGCAACTTCAGGACTAATCATCCGCAAACTGCCAGTCTTCATCGGAGTTGCTATCGCGCGAAATCATTTCCAATTCAATTATAGTAAAAGAGAAGATAAAGTCAAACTTGAACAGTCTTCCAAACATTACATAATCTTCCCAGGGGCGAAACTAAGGAGAGCTGAAGTGCGCAGTAGAATGGGAAAATTAGCGGACCACTTACTTAAAGAAATTAAATTTCTTATCACAAATTTCTTATAGTACAATTGAAAACGAATTCGGAAATACGGAAAGAGTTCGACCAGAGCTTGTGATAACACACAAGTTCGCGATGTGTGAATTTTTGAAGGGTTGTTGTATAAGACAACGAGGGAAACTACCGCTGCTTGTTATAATCAATTGCCAACTTTTTAATTGGAAAACAATTCCATAATTTGATGGACAAATATCGATTGCCAGCGGGCATCTTTTGCATGTAGAATTGCTTACTTAATCGATACTCTTGCGAGATGTGTAGCGAAGATGTTGCATAATTGTGATTTTAATATCGCGTCTATTGCTCCATGCGGCAATTAAACTGTTAGTACTTTTAGACACACTGGCGCTTTTTTTTTCTTCATATGTATTTATTTTCTGTTTATGGTAGGTTTGTTTCTTTTTTTGCTGTTCGCAACCTCCAAAGTACTTTAACTAAGCCAATCAATTTTCGTTGCTTTGCCCCATGTCAGTGAATTATAAAAGTCAATTTTCAACAAAAATCAATATCTTGAAAATGTTCCCAGCTTTATGTAATAAATTGCCACTTTTACTAAAATTGAACTTAAATCCTCGAAGTATTTATTTTCTGTCTTTGGATAGGTACAAGCGTTAATAGTGCTAATAATGAGTTTTAAGGTATCCTTCATTGATATTAATTTCATCAGAGCTTTAAAATATTCCGAAGTGATTATTCAACCTGGATAATGGACGAATACGAGTAATACGATGCATGGATTAACGAAATAAAATGTTAAAAATCAAATTACGTCCTGATAATTGGGAATCCAGCCAAAAATCGAAATCTACTTTCTTAAATAATGATTTAGGTAGAGACCTTCTTTCCAATTCCAAAATTCTGTGTTCATGCTATTTTTATGTTTATTCAAAGAAAAGTTAAGAATGATATTAAATAAAAAAACAAAGTTTCAACTTGGATAACTTAAACTAAACTAGAATATTTTTAGTTATAATCCATGGATGGCAACTTTGCTTATCATTGTAGTTAAATTTAAAAAAGTAAAACTAACAAAAATGGAAAATAAAGGTAAAAATATTGTCTATGTATTCATATAGTAATGTAATTTTTATAAATTCCTATTACCCAAGGCGAAGATAAGACATAAATTAAAATTATTTTTAAATTTTTATTCATATTAAATGACAATGTACATATTTTATCTTTCGGCAACTAAATTCAAAGGTTTCTTTCTAGAGATGAGGATAAAGCTAGAGTGAGACTGTTCTGAATATGCAGTACAAGTTTAACCTGATCGTTTTTTGTATAGTTTCATAATTTACTGAAAAATTGTAGAAGCTGGATTTGTATATAAAAATCATACGTAAAAAAGCATTAACTTCATTCCTCAACTTTCTACATTAGATGCTTTCCTCTCTACACATACGTACCTTAGAGTATTTGTATATATTTCTAAACTAGCGTAAAATTTCCTTCCAAAATTCTGTTCGCTATCTGGACCATCGCGCAATAAATAAGGGAAATATTTTTGTATCGCCTTCTTTTCTGATAGTTTTAAATTTTAAGAGTTGAAATTATTTTAATTGCGTTAAGGAATTTATTGAAAAAATGTTTGGAATCCAAAAGGACTGTAAAAGATTATTATTATTATTAGAAAATTCTTGCAAAAGTGAATTGTTCTGTATTCTCAAAATATAAAATTAATAAGAAAGTTGTCGAAATACGATCGTCTGAAGAAGAAGTCTATCTGAATTGAACTTAAAATAATTGAGATTTTTTCCCGGAATTAAGGTTTAATATACTTTAATTGACTGCTAAAGTAATTTTAAATGTCTAATTTGCTTAAAATTAGCAATATCAACATAGTAAAATATGCTATTAATTAGTGCCATATAAATTTTTTGTTTGTCCTTCCCTTTCAAAATTATGGTCTTTTAAGGTGCATGGCAAAAAGTTCCATTCCAATTTGAGAAGTCATAGGTCTATTAAATCTGTTTTATAAATTAGGCTCTTTTTTGAACGCATTTTTCGGACACTTCAAATAATTTTGCTTCAGCACATTAAATCAAGGGAAATTCGGTGGCAATAAAACGCTGCAGCACTGCAAAAAAACAGTGCGGTAACGACTTGTACCTTGTGAAAGTTTCCCCCCCAAAAAAAAAAAATGAAGAAAGAGAAAAAATCGACAATGTAAATGAAAGAAAGATTACAAATTCCGGCAGCAAAATGTGAAGGTTTTTTCGAGAAATAACGCGACAATCGCTATAAATTTCTGGTAAAAAGTCTTAGAGTGAGCAGTAAAATGAGCTGAGCATCGCACGCGGGGATTTTTGCAACCGAGCAAGCAAACCAAGAAAAAGGTGGTAGGGAAAGAAAAGTATTTTTCGTTGCAATGCCGACTAAAAAATAAGAAGAAGAGGAAAAACATGAATAAAAAGTATAAGAAAAAACGCGAAAAAGACAACCTAGATGTGCAAATTAGAAGAGTTGCTATGAATTCTTAATTGAAGTGGTTAACCACCAAACAAGAAACGGCGGACAGCCATCAGCAGCCATCGCCATAAGACGGCGAGCGATTCACGGCGGCGTTCACCGTTGGAATTCGTTTCTTAAACGAAACGTCTTAGGTTGGTCTTGGGAGACCCCATTCATTTCTTGCGGGGCCGAAATGTGAGTTGCACTCGCGCACCGTCGAGCCGCGGTATTTCCTGGTCTCTAGACCGATGAAGTCATTTCGAAAGCGATTTTTCGCGGAATTGACCGGTGGATGTAATTTCGTTACAGCGGCGGGAATTGATCAAGACATTTTCGAGACCAGGCTAGGTGGCCATTCCGAATCGGATTCGGTAGTAGTTCTGAATTTTTCGAGAACCGAATACTAAATTTCGAGTGGCCACATCACTCCAAAGTCATTCATCTCATTATGTCGTCCGGTGTGGACAAAATCCGAACTTTGATAAGGTTTATCGGCCGTAGCTATTCTAAGATGCCTGAGGAGTTCGATCTAGCAAGCATACACTGCTAATCCGAAATCATATCGCAAGTTCAAAGTGATTATATGGGGTCTCTGATAACTCCAGACCAGTCATCCGTCCGTCCATCTATCGACCGGCTACCGAGTTCTGGGACAGATCCCTCTATCAGTCGGTCCTATCAGTTCCACAGTTGCATTCACATTTTTTTTTGGATGGGCCGAATTGATTTCTCCCGTCTTTCTCCGATTTCATTTTATTTGGGTTGAATGTCAAGGAATTCTGGCGGAGCTAATTGGTGTATCTAAGTCATTCTAGCGTTGTAATACAACGACGGTAATGGCAGCAGTTATGTATGGATTTTTTCCGATAACCTATTTTTTCGATATTGTTGCAATACTCTGATAATGCCTGGTCTTAGCTTCAATCGAATTGAAACTTTTCGTCTCGTAACTGTAGGAGTTCCATAAAAATGTATATAAAAAATTATATAACTTGATCATAACACATAATTCAAAATTTCGGACGTAATTTACTTTCTATAGAAAGTTTTTCTGCAATTTTTAAAATTTGTTTTTTGTTTAGAGGCTTAAATTAACTGTAGATCTCCAAACATCTAAGAATAACTGAGTTTTGCGTTCAAAAAAAAAATAGGCACTTTAAATTTCTACTATCTCAAGATATTAATGCCTTTTTTTGCCTTAATTTGAAATGTGTAGAATTAGTTAATTAATTTTTTACTGATATTCTGTTGCAAAGATATACGATTGCTGTTGGCTGCTTGCGAGTTCTTAATTTCAGATAAATTCGATTCAGAAATATCATGTAAAAAATGTCTCGGAATTTTCTATTTTTAAATATAAACGTTTGGGTATATTTGTTTTACCTTAATGAACTTTTTTTTATATCCACAAGTGTTTGAAATGTAGTAATGATCCTAATTTTAGAAATAATAAGAACAATCAGAGATAACAACCCCTGATTCATTCCATTTAAAGAAATAGTGATAAAATTAACAAAAAAATAAATTTTATTTAGAATAAAAGTTTAGAATTTTTTCTTATTCTTTGATTTAATAAAATAAATCATAATCTATCTAAAAAAAATAAAGCACAATAAATACTAAAACAATATTGTTTAAAGTTGTTATCTGTTTTTTTTAGAATGTATTTTTAACATATTTACGTCATTGTACAATTTGATGGCTTAGAAATAAACTAGAGTATACATTTATCATCTGGAAGCAACAAAATTAATGGAATTCTTTAGTGCATGTGGCTTTAGCTAATTTTTTTTCGCGAGAGTAACATGTCAAAGGTTAGTTTCATCACAATTTCGCGCATAGAGATTTATACAAAAATTATACTAACAAAATATCTTAAAGGAAAATTAGACTAGTACTTTGTATTTCATGAGTTAAAATTCTCTGAGTTTGCTATTTTATTGAAATGACTTCAAAAAACTCCTACTTCTGGTTCCCGATTTATCTCAATACGGTAAATGTAACGATTGAGAGCGTCATGACAGCACTAGAACAAGAAAATCTGTTCCACATTTCTGCAACGAAAGCCGCAAATGAAACGCTATGCCTAGAGAGTATCACAAAGTGGCAAAGCCATAGTCAACTAAGCCATACATATGTGCCCTGTACACTAGTGACTAGGAGCAGATGCCCGGTGGGTTCCAGACAAGTGGCCAACAGTACATCAGCCCGGCTATTAATAAAATTATCTAATCATATTACTCCCCGACATGATTGTATAGTGCTCCACTAGGGCTTCGGCAAAGGCACAGTGGAAGGAAAAAAGATTGGCATTGTGAGCACGGGCAAGGCCCTAACAACGGCCATCGACGTACCCCTCGAAGGCGACTGAATCAATTGCAGTGCAGCGCTCGTGCCACGAATTGCCAGGGTGGGTGTCACACGCCCGAGGATAGGGCCAACACTTCGCACCTCTCATTCCCGCGGGCGCCATCCACCGACGGTTTCCACCGCGGTTTGGAAGAAAAACATCTTTTGTGCTGCTTAAGTACATTTTGGTGCTTCCAAAGCAATAATCGCACCGTTTCTGGGGCTCCGTGCACACCTTGCCCGTGCAAATGAGCGGTGACTGCAAATATGCGGGGCTCGTATTCAGGTTGTGAACATTGCATTTTTTCGTTATTTAAAGCCTTTCTTTGTTTACGGCAAATTCCGTAGAAATTTGAGTGTTGCAATAGGCAATTTTTGACCGGTTTATAAAACTGCAAGACATAGAGCACGATCCGGAGGTCTGATTAGCTCCCTTTCGCGTCCGAAAGAAACATTTGAACAGGTAACCTAACTAACGGCAGTCATGCTTACCTACAATTCACTGTTTTCCTACACAGCGTGACCTGGCTTCAGTACTGTGACTAAAAATAGTCGAAGATATAGCAAAGGCTTAATTGATGGACGGTACAGAGAAAGCCTCATTCACATTCAAATCTGGTTTTATTTATAAAACATTTTAGTCAGGCATTTTAAAAAGGCTAAACAGTCTTTTTTTGGCTCCGGGGATGGAATCAATTTTTATTATTTCATACTTCTTGCGGGCAATGTTAAATTCGGTATTAAATGTTTCACTATTCAATGACATTTTAACATTTCAAACGAGGACGAATGTGCTTAATAAAACTCTGCTTTGGATAAGCCTATGTTAATTTAGGCACAACAAGAAATATGAAATATTTGCATAAATAATTTTAAAATCACAAAATTTAAATGGATTCCAAAGTTTTACCCAGAGAAATTCTTTAAGTCAATTAAAATGCCTGGACCAAAAAAAAAACTGCAAAATGTCAGATGAAAAAATGGCTTAGTCTCTTAATTGATTATTGAAGACTGCAATTTCTTCAATGCTAGCCTAATTTAAAATCATTCCCTCCCTTCTAATGTTATAATTTATAAAAAATGAGCAAGGAGTAAAAATAATAATTTGTAATTTAATCCAATATTTTAAAAAAATGAAATAATTCAAATTGAAATTTGGTTGAAAATTATAAAATTGTCTTGAATTTGAGGACATTGAATATCAAATTTATAAAATTCCATTTGTATTAAATCCATTAATATTTTTATATTTTCGAATAAAAATTACTTTATATAACTTAGTAGACATGACAAATAGAAACCATTCTAAGCCAAAGAAAATTTACTTATTTCCGATTTATCTATAAAAAAACCGGGTCTACTCGTACATAAAAATGAAATAAAAGATGTGTTTTTAGCAGTCGAAATATTTGCCTTTTAAAAATATCATGCATCCGTATTTTTTTAGATTCCATATCAGAATGATAAGACAGTTTTTTTTTCAAACAGCTCTTGCCTTGCCGAACTTTGAATATCCGGAAAGAAATTATTTCTAAGTCGAAAATCGCAAGTAAAAATGGACTGCTTATCTGCCAAGGTATAAAATCTGCAAAAAAAACCTAAATTCTCCTGGAAGTTCCGAAAAAGTGCTAAAAATAAAATTTGACTTGTGAGTGGACGTTCGAATCGGATTTCAAAAACATTATCCTCTTTTAGGCAATAAAAATCTGGCATTTTTTCGAAATTCTCTACTAATTTTCACTTATTGCTTCTTCTCAAGAAATCTTATGAATAATGTAACATTTTTTTAATATAGCCTGGATTTAATAATAACTCTGATTGAATTTCCTAGTCGATATCAAATCATCGCTCAATTTTTGTTTTCGGGGCTTTTTTCAGGAATTTATACGTCTCTTTGATAAATAAGGTTACAACGTTATGATAAACATTTAATCTTGGTAGAAATTTGAGCCATTTTTCTACAAACACTAAATTTTGCGATTAATTGAATATTAAATTAATTTATAATTAAATTTAAAACTCAAATGTTGGAGTTGTTTTTCTTTGATAAATTTCAAGCTGAGCGGTTCTTCACTGTTTCACTATTTGATGTGACGGCGCTTAAATCCCGGAAATTAGATAGCGTACTTTATTACATATGTGCATGCATGAAGATCGTGATTCACGTGATTCTGAGCCGCGTTGGTGTTTGTAGGTTACCGATTGTTCTACGACAGCATCTCCACTTAACCTGGTCAAAGAGCTTCGCTTATTTTGGGTGTAAATTATTTGCGAATGGAGGGCAAGGTCCACGCTTAACACTGATAACACAGCTAGTCATTTCGACATTCCTCTGACGTGGTTTATACAAAGCTCAAAATTCCAGTACCGGGCTTTTACACAGAGATTCCAAGAAATATTATATAGCTCGGATCTTGGAAAAACTCAAACATTTGCATATTCACGAGCTAAAACTAGTCACAACGGATCATTTGTTTGTTTGTAACATTTATTGCTTCTAAGTTAATTTCCCCATACCACAGCTGGTGATTTCCCAACTCGCTCATCTTATCAGGGTCTCTATCTCTTAGTAGATTCTTTTGAATTCTTCTCTCAAATAAACAAGCGACGTCGTAATAATAAAAAAAAAGATTTCACATTAACTTGAACGGATAATTCGCAACCCTAGTATTCGGAGCTCGGGTACAGGGGAATCCCGTGAGCTGCGTCGTCGCCAGGTTATCGAAAATAACTTTTCTTTTTATTATTGTTGCTGTATTATCTTTGCACAAAACATAGTTGTAAAAAACAAGGAAACCTTCGGTAGAATCTCGGTATGAGAGTAATGAAATAATAATGGAGTGGCGCCTCCACCCGTCGCAATGAGCGGATTGCGCCGATATGTTCCAGCATCTGTTCATGCGCGACTGTAGCTTTTTTATTTATCGTATCAAGAGACAAGATAAAAAGTAAATTCGATGCAACACCACTTATTCAATCGCAGTCGTTGATTTGAATTGAGCGTTTCTTATTAAATTCGTGGCATTACTTGGGCCGGTCGCGCGGTGTTGATTTAATTGTTGTTCACATTAAAAGCGGGTCCAAGGGGGCATCGTGTTATTACGAGACGATTGCATAAGCGTAAATTGACTGTCTAGGAACAAGATGCAACAATTTAAATATTATCATTGGATTTCGAAGAAATTGAAATATTAAATGCTAGACTTAACGAAGGCTTTTCTCCTCATATTTAAAACAAAAATATGTATAATTATTTGTTTCTTTAAATATAAAATATGCTACGTAATTCCGTGTTCAAATCGTTTTTGTATAATGGTCTGTTTTACGTTTACTCCGAAATTAACGTTAATTTTAAGGTCTAGAAATTTGAAAAATAAAAACTAAACAAGTTACTAGATTACTTTTAAAAATTTTTGAAATTATGGAACTCTAATTTCTCAAAAATCTGTGCCCCATCGTAGACATCGGAAACACTGTTTTCAAATTAGTTTTTTGGCAAAAAATATCTGGTAACAAATTATGTTTGTTTGAAAGTTTCTGAAAAATTATAAGAAAAATTCAATTAAAATTTGTAATATGCATTTAAAATTATTGTCAAAACTACCTTTAAAATATGGAAATATACCAAGAGAAGTGCAATTTAAATTTCGATTTTTATATACAATGCTTACAAAAGATTTAATCACAATCTTAGGAAAATTAACGGCCAAGGGAGGAATATTTTGAAAGCTCCTCCAGGTGTCTGAGCGTTTGCACTTAAAAACGACGGTATCAATAAAACTGTAGGTCAATAAAATGTACATATGTGTATCATAATTGTGTTCTACAACAAATCCTCATAATTTAAATGAAACTATAGACTTTGAGTTATTTTTATTTGATTAAGACAGTGCGAAATGTACTGAACACATCTTTAGAGAGTTTTTGTTGTCAGATAGCTTATAAGTCCATTTAGACCATATTCTTATCATACAGATCTTTCTTTATTCACTAGTTCAGCGTAGATAAAAGTACTTTCCCGTATTTTGCATATGCATGTTTGTTCAATTGCGTTCAAACCGCTGAACCAATTCTTTTGAAATTTTGAAGGTAAGCGGCTCGTACTGTAGATTGAAGTAGGTCGTTTTTCGTTAGATTGTTCACATGCTAATCTAATCTACTCGAATTTTAACACTCTCATCAATTTTATCATATTTCAAAATAGTGTGAATCAAACCGAAAACTAATACTGTAAATAATTTGGACATGGAATGGAGACACAAAATTATTTGATACAAAAAATATGGGAAAGACAATATGATTGTATTTTATTTTAATACTAATTATACTAATAATTGTTTTTTTCTTTCTTACAGGTAAGCAAATCTTCTAATCTAAGTCACGTTTTTAAGGTAACGGATTTTTAACTTTATCATATAAACCATGTTTTATTTTTTAGATATATTTTTTGATTACTTGCTAAGTAAACTTGGTAATTTTGCTAAGGAAAAAGTTTTGAAAAATTAAATTGCATTTCTATTAATCGTAACATCAGCTAAAAAGCTTTTATATATGAATTAATTTCCTCATGATTTGATATAAAATATTCTTTGTGTTTTTTTCATAATGTTCGTATTTTTGTTTATTTCGAAATGTTTTCAATTTACTGTTTTAAAGTACTTTTTCTATATTACTTTAAAGACTACAGAAAATTACAACTGTGTGTTAAATAACAACCACCATCTTGTAGATTAATATCATTTCATACAGATACAATCTTTAAAAAACGGTGCACCTTGAACGTAAATATATTCAATAATTCAGTGATTATCAGTTCAACGGCATAACTTCAAACAAAAAGTTAACGTTCCACCAACTTGTTAATAAAATAACTAGGAAAATTCGAAATGACCCTCAATTACCTTGACTCCATTCTCTTAGAAAAAACCAAAAAAAGCACATGTCATCGCTCACCTATGCGCCACGCTGGTACCTCGCAATAGTCTGCCATAAAAAAAGACAGAAAAATAAATAAAATTCTAACAAGCGAAGAATTTGTTAACAGAAAAAAATGCACGGAATGCCTTTATCAGATTATAATATCCTACTTACCAGGTGAGCGCTCGTTTGATTATTTAACGTTAAAGTAATTTTAATTAAAACTGAAAAAGTGCTTTATTAGCTCGAAAGGTAAGGCAGGCCGTTCAGTTATGTACAAAGTCCAACGTCTTCCTATCCAAGTAGTCTGGGCATAAGAGATGTGCGGCCTGTTGCTGCCGATGGGCATACCGAATGCAATCACACATGAATCCATCCATCTGAGGGGCACCTTATGAAGCCTACCATGGTATTAATGGTATTATACCCCGCGGCTCTATGGTTAGTCGACCAAGCGTTGAAATCGCTATAAAACCGTGCTATGATACACTTTACCCACTTGTCTGATGCTACCATCTTTCTTTCCTAATTATTATTTAAGTAAAATTTCGCCCTCGTTTTTCCTTCTTCACCTGCACACCTGCATCGATCTACCTTCATGGTGTTCTTGGGAGAAATAGAATTCATACATATATTCATGTAGTGGAACCAGGGATTGAAGTTAGAAGAACTAAATTTCTCGTGCAGGACGATGAGGCAGTGGTGTGAAATGGATAACTTCAACCCGCGGAAGTACCTTCGTGGCAAAATGCTATTTAGCATTAGATAACTAGGTAGGATATTAGCACATCAGTAGCCGCTTGCACATATGATGTAATATTCGTATTTTTTTTTACCCTCGGCTAATGGAGGAGACTGCTATTTGCCCTGTTTATTTATCCTGGAAGTTGTAATTGTCCAATTCAGAAAAAAACCCTCATAGGCACGGTATCCTCTACATAACGCCGTTTTTGCTGCTAATTAAAATTTCAGGAAGTATTGGAAACTTCTTGGGCATTTAAAATGAAAAAGATAATAAGTCTGCACGTTTTTTAAGAACATCTAAGTGAATGAAAAATAGAGATTTAATCCACATTTGAGTACCTTTTGCGGAAATCAATTTCCTTTCCTTTCTCGAATAGCAATTTTTCCACTTCCGATGTTATTCCGTGTTAAATTGAACTTATTTAAAATCTCATTAATTTACAGTAAAACTTAAAATTATTACGTATATATTTACCAAAGAAACATTAAAATTTAAAAGATATGCGCTTTCGAGACATAAAGTTTTTCGTTGTACCCAAATATCAATAATAACATATTTTGTTAAGTAACTTCCTACTTTCTTGAGATGAATTAGCCATACTAGCGGAAAAATCATTTACCTGAATTAATTTAGACATTTCTCCTAATCGCATTACCAGGCTGAAAATCAATACCATGTTTTAAGCAGAATGACTCTCAGAAAGATTTTTTTCAGAGTAGTAATAGAGTTAACAAACCAAACAAATAGTTCAATTAATCATCTCAAGTTTATATACCAGAAAAAGAGATATGTTTTAAAGCACTACAAAACAAAATAATAGTAAATTTAAATTTATTATAACAAAATACCATTAAAAATGTAAGCTATATTTACTTCGTACCGTCATAAAAGTTTATTCGATTCTCTCTACTTTTTAATACAATTATGAAATTGAAATCCTACAATATAAAGGTACCTATAAAATATGTTAATAAACAAAATTTCTAAGTAAATCATATCATATGAATTATATTTCTCTGCGAATTAATGATTTTTTTCGTATAATAAACATTATACAACCTTTTAAATTGTAGTAGTTTTGTTTTTTGTGTGCTGTAGTTCTAAATAAAAATCGTGATCTCGCTAGCAATCAAAGTAAAAGCCGTTTATCTAGTTCATGTGCTATATCGTTACGTAAATCTTGAAAAACTTACAAAATTAAACAATCTTATCGAGTTTGTGCAAACATTCAGTCGTTCGCAACTAGTGCATAGACTGATCATGATCACTGCATTTATCATATAATTTCCTGAAGCACTCAGAGGCGGTGTTCACTTAAAGGAACTTGGGAATCGTAGTTCAATTTCTATCAATTTCTGCTAATGCTTAAGGAGTTTCCCGGTATCTCAAGTATCTGACTTGTCCGGCATATCGGGCCATTGCGTGTCCACTTATCACTTCCGACATTGGCCGTTCTGTACTCATCGATACAAGGAGAGCGCGCCCCATTCACCTGAAGAACATTTCCAAGCACCGCAAGGCCCTACCTGGCAGTGGGTGGGTCGGTGATCAGCCCAGAAAAGTCTAAGCCTGGACGGGATTTATGATCTCCCACGAAACCGATAACCATTAAAATCGCTGGCCATTTTTTGATTTATATCCCAATTGTTTTCTGCGCGGGCTTTCCACAACGCGATTGACTAGGCCTGTCTTACGGCGGTTCAGCCAAGATCTAGCGGCATGCGCAGACGCAGATGAAAGATTTGTTACCTTTCCATCCTCGTTGCCAGAAGATATCTGCAGAGACCAAACAAAGGAGAGATTATTCCTTGCAATTATTTGGTATTTTTTGTCGCCGAACAAATGTTCGCTAAATAATAGTAGGGAAGCCAGCGGCCCGATAGTTTGTCTAGGCTGCTTTAACTACAATCGATGCTCCCCGACTGCCTTTGACGTTTTTGGGTTAATTGGACACGGAGAAACGGTGGAAGATGAGAAATCAACGGCATGAAAATATTTTTCTGATGATAGAAAATTATCAAATCGACCTTCGGAAGCCTCAGCTTTATGCTGATGACTTGTGGAATTGATGCGCGAGGTACAAGAGTCAATGTTGCAAAACAGATCGTGAATGTTAAATGCCCCGTGTACCTTCTTTTTCAAAATCAATTCGCTTTTGTGGAGGTGGTCTGCGTTTGACGGTTTGACGGTCTTTCTTTCCGTCTAGCTTTGGCTTTCTGTAGTTGCTAATTATCAGACTATACAAAATCTCCTTTAAATCTACTTGACTGTAGACGTAACATTAATGGTTCTATTTTATTGGCGAAAGTCGTTTTTTTTTAATTCATAGGCTAACATTTACGTTCGTTTAATTAATAAAGTAATTAATAGCTTTTTATGTACTTTGATAAAGTTCATGTACCTATCTTTTATAAGAACTTGTATATGTCTTTAGTACATTCGATGCGTTAATTATATTAAAACAGAAAATCAAAAATCAAAAATTCAAGTAATTCAAGAAAGAAACTAATACTTTACTGATAATGATAAATAACAAAATGAAGATGAAATAAGTAGTATGGTAAGGTAAATTAAAAAGATAAAAAGAAACAAATAAAATAATATAAAAACAAAATAACATGAAAACAATGCCAGAATATTGATTTAAAAAAAAAGTAAATGAACATTGTAATTACACAGATTAGTACGAATTCTGGTCCTGAAAAATTTTATATAAAACAATGACTTTTCTGAACTTGTCTTCATGGAAAAACTTTTGGGGTATCCAACGACTCACATTCTTTCATAATGTTCTTAGTAAACTAGGACAATACTGACATAATTTTAACCTGCAGTGATCTAATTCGAACTTTTTAATTATTCATTAAAATAATAATATTAATAGCAGTATATATTAATATCTGAATTTTATTTATTTTTGATTTAAAATTCATTGCGTAATAATTATATAAATCACGTACGTATTTACAATTAAAACTATATTTGTTTTATTTTTAAGAAAGTAGTTTAACATATGAGATTAAAACAAAAATGAAGGAAAAAGAACCTTTGCTAAAGTTGTACAACGACCCAAAACCTTTCCTTTCAGAAATTCCACAAAAAATAATTGTAACTCACGCACTTGTGTTCACGGTCATGCGATTAATCTGTCCACGCAAGTGATATCGATATTTTATGCGATTTACCTTTTCAGGAAATTAATTAAATACGCATTGGACGCGGAAAGGGCCCGCGGAGTTTTCTTTAAAATGTCAGTCAGCGAAATTGCCGCAATTATTAAATTAAAGTTGAAAACCTCGACACTGTTGAGGCCTACAGGAATTTCTCTTCGTTTCATTTCTTCGGCCAGATAAAACCAATTATACGGGCTGATAAATAATTTTGTTACCCTGAATAAAAATCAGGTTATTCGATAATTATACATATCAAGCTTTTTTTTAAAAAAAGAAAAGAATTTATCTGGAAAGTGGTTCATAATCAATTAAAATTACTTGAATAACTAAATTATACACTTTACAAGGAATGTTTCAAAGTAATTTTAACGTTCAAGAAGGTTTTCTTTGTATTTATATTAAATAGAAACAAATGAAGCAAACAAACTGCTCTTATGGTTGTTCTTTTATTGGCTGTAGCTGTAAACTTCGAATTGTTATTAAAAAATGACCCCTGACAATAATTTTTTGCATAAAGGTTCATCAATTTGCTACAACTTACAATCTACACAGTAGACATGTAAAAATATTTATAGTACATTTAATCGTAATCGTGGAACCGTCATATTTGAAAAACAAAAGAAATATAGAAGTTATCCTTGCCATGACGAGCAGAAAATGTACCTGCCTATAACTAACTGATGATACCTAGTAGAACCGGTTGCAGTAATAATCGAGTAACTATTTAATCCAATCGTACACACTTTTTAAGACAACAAGAGCACTGAAACGACATCTCAACCGCAGCGTGACAAATCTCACTATTAGTGCTGGATTAAAGGTTTTGCTAAATTATCTGTTTTGTTTTTCTCATTATTTTACTTACAATTGTTTACCAACATTTAATTCCCTTCTATCATTTTTTTATTGATTTAATACTCGGTAAAGTGTAAAAAAGGTGTCCAATTATGCGAGGAATAAATTCAATTTAAATTTCTCTTTTATTCATGAACGAGCATCGCAATTAATATTTTTTCTTCTAATAAACCACACTTGTCGACCTCTAGATGTACTTTGCAAATGGAAATCACGTTTTTCACTTTATTGTGAACAGGTTAGATGATGGCAAATTGTTTCTCGGAATTGTTTATTGTCTTAACAGTGAACTTCCGAACTTTCTAAGGCTGTATATTTATTGATTGATTATGAAATGCTATGGAAATATACATGTACGATAAATTAAACCTTAAATGGTAGAACTAAGCTTGTCAAGGACTCTAGCAAGGACATTTATGTGCTCCAGGGGTCCATTCCAATAGAAATTGATATCCATTCATCATTTGGATCCAAATTATTTCCGTAATTTAAAGTAACTAGACTCGAGTATAGAACTCTTTTGCTGGAGGTGTTAATATTTATTGAATTAACGTGCTTTCTTTCCTCTTGCGCAAAGTATGGCTTAGAAAGTATAGTACAAAGCTGGAACTAGATGTTTTAAATATCAACTGAATTCAATCAATTGAACTGATCATAAATGTAAGAAACAAATTATACAATTAGTGATATTCGTTTGTTGTTCATTTTAAATTCCAAGTAAGCAATTTAAACGAGAAGATTTATTTCTGATGGCTTGTTTGGTATAATTCAGACATAGGTGACATCACACATTAAATATAAACGGATTTTACACCAAAAATAAGGATTATAGAATTTAATTACTCCTGGAAAGAATATTATTGGAGAAATTCTACATGCGACCTGCAAAAGTAATGGTAGTCTAAGTAGAGGACCTGTTCTCTTCATGGGAAATTCTCAAGGTAAACCACTGAGATTCTCTGATTCAGTATTAAATCAGACCAAGAATTTTTATGCATTTTTATGAATTTGAAGTATTATATTTTGCAATTATTTTTTTCGTTTTCACAACAACGAAGTTATTACATATTATTATTATAATTTTTATTGCAATAAAGGAAAATTAATTACTTTTGAAATGTATTCTTAAAGAGCAAAGATTATGAATTAAATATCTTACTATTGTGGTACATATAAAAAGGGAAAATAAAACGATTATATGTAGTATGTGAAAATGAACAATGCCTAGATATAAACATACAACAACACAAAACTCAATTTTGAAATAACGTTCCATCAAAATATATGTAAAAACAAGATTTTTCGCGTACAATCTTTGTTCATCAAAACAAGTCTGCTTATACCATTTATTTATTCCTTCACAGCATTATTTTGTGGTTCTACAAAATATAAACTATATATACACCTTTTTTTTAAATTATTATTTTGCAATAGAACTTTATTAAAGTATTGAATTTTGAAAATTGCAGCTATTCTTTTGTTACAAAGAAAACCCTTAACTAGCGAATAGCGTCTAAATTCCAACTCTAGTTTTTTTTTTTTAATTTTCCTTGGAAATTGCCATTTTCTCTTAAATTTGTTCTTTATCACTGCGCTTAAATCCCGGAAATTAGGTGAATATTTTGCAACCGTTTCAGAGCTACTGCAGATGGCAAAAAAAAAAAATAATAATAATAAGAAAAACGTGAACAAGCAGCAGATTTTGCACAACAGTCTTTCTCGACCTTAGCTAGCACCTTTTCCTCGGTGGAAACTCGGCTGCATTACCAAATTCTGGGCAGTAGTCAGGTGCCGAAAAACGTTTTCGGTCGCGGTGCTAAGTTTTTTGTTTCTGATAAGCAAACAAACAAAAATACCTGCACGATTTGTTTAGTCGCGCGGCTGTTACAAGACGATTTCCGATGCAACTTCGCAATACTTTCTACACCAGGTGACGTCACGAGGTGGTTCTCTCGGCGCCAGGTATGCGCAAAAAGGAGTCCCCGAAAGCGGCCGGGATCGTCGCTGCTGCGGGCGCAAATTATAAATTTTATGAGCCGCGAATTTCTCTAATTTCCGCTTGATGTTGGGCCCGCAAAATATGACAATGGTGGATCTAATGAGGGATTCCATGCCGGCATAGTGCGCTATCATCATCATAACTGTTCCTCTCGGTGAAGATATCACCTTTCACCCCGCACACCGCAGCGATCCATTCATCAAGTTTTCGCCACACTCGCGGTCCACACTTCATCGCTGGGCTGGCGGCGTGTTCGGGCGCGCTATCATCTCACAGCTTCATTCCCACGTTCGATATGGTCACGACTTTTCCTCATCACTTGGTCGTCGCGCCGCTCGCCGCTGCTGGTCGTGAAAATCTTTACGAAATTTTTCAAATTGCCGCGAAGCGCCTGTTAGCGGATCTGATGTCGTCTTTTTCGGTCTTATTAATAATCTTTCTGCTTATTTTATTTTATTTTTTTTACTTTGCAGTTGTCATCTTGCAAAATCCTGCGGCTGATCTCAGCTGATTAGCGTGCAAAAGATGAAGGCAAGCAAGCGGTTGCTTCCTGTCTCCATGGCTAGATCCGCGTTTGGATTTCGTGCTAGCCTTTTTGCGAAATCGCTGTCGCAATTCCCGCACTCCGCTGCCCGCGGTTCAATCCCGCGTCCGAGTTGGCCACTTTTTTTTTTCCACTGCCGCCGTTTTCTCGCGGCCCATTCTTGTGCGCCTCAGGTGAAGTTACCTTAGTGGTGCAGCATGCAACTGGTTGTTAAAGACCTCTAGCCCCCTGTGATTTGGCTGACGCGATAGCAGTCATTTTCACACCACGCTGACGTTCCATAGTATGTGCAACGTGCCGCCTGCCGATGTCGTGATGCAGTTTTCTTTGCTGGAGTGGGACAAGGCTAACAACTTTCATGCGGGCACGAACAATATTTTCCAACCTTTTGTGAATGGGAGACGCGGGATTTCGTTTTCGGCTAATTGAATCATTTGTAATTTCCCTCAGGAAACAAACTTCCGAGGGCTATTGCTTATTACCCCGTAGCATGTTTATGGGCGCGATAATTGTTCAGCCCCAAGTAATTTGACGAAAACATTAATAGGGTTCAGAATTACACGTGGTTCCTGCAGGTTCTGAGTGTCCCATCGTGCTTTGGCTTTGCAATATAACTACAAAATTGTGTGTCGTGAACAGCAACCGAACTAACACATGTCGCAAGTTTTTCTTTCAAGTTTCTTAATTTTATGCTTCTGTTTAGATTTGTTGATTAGAGATATTCCTTGACTGTAGAGTGGGCAGCATGACATGTAACGATTGGCTGAAAAGTTCTAATCCTAAGGCATTTATGATCATACCAAGTGTCTAAAAAGCTGTGTACTAGTTCAAAATTATTTTATTATTAATTATTACAATCTATTTTATGCAATAGAGTCGGCAGATTGTTATCGCACGTGCAGCTAGGTAAATATATTTGTATAAAGCAATATTCGAAATTCATCTATCAATCTATTATTTCATCCAAAATTATAACCTTTAGAACTAATTCTGCTTTGCAAACAATTCTTCAATGTTTGAACGCTATCTTTTAATTAACGTCTGTGTTCTTTATATTCTGTAAATATTTTTAGTTTTATACTCTAAATGAGTTATGATATATCCTTGTAAGGATAGTGATTTTGTTTTTGTCAAAAAAGTTATAGATATCTTAAATTCTTGTAAGTACGAAAAGTTATAAAATGAATCGTTTAAAAGGCACTGTGCGTTTCCTTTTTTAATTGTAATATTTTAACCAATAATTAATACCTACTTTTTGTATTTTGTGCAATAACTTTCCCGATACTTTATTTTACAAATAAACGTTTGAAAGGATAAATTCTCTCATTTTTTAGATTATCCTGTAAGGAATATAATACTTGTACTAATAAGATATTAATTAATATTAACTTATTCCAAAAAAACAATTTGTTTTCCAAAAGTTCAGGTTAACCTTCTAACTTATCTGTTTTAATGATAATTCTACGCAAATTTGGATTTATGCCTTATCTAAAATTATGGTATTCGTTTTTATGCTACCGTATTTAAGGGTTGAAACGGTTTTTGTAATAAATGGTACTGCATAAGCTGTCTATCAGCGTTTGGTTCATTATTTTAGAGGAAGTTTTAGTCAAAGTGTGACATATTTTCGTTAACCGTCTATACCGCTGGGAGAGACGTAGCTCTACGTCGAAAAACCGTCAGCACTTCAGATACAGAAATAAATAAATCGATCATCTTAGATAGCATCGCATCCCAATAACTACTTTTTATGAAGTTTTTGTTTGTTTTTTAATATAATACACTTATTTTTTATATATATAAGCAAATTACTCATTTCCTTCCCTCCCAAAGTCGGAAGCAATTGAAAATAAAAATTGGTAAAGTGTATCGTACGAAAAAACCCGTCTTTCACAAAAGATCTGTTGAGTTTATGTTTCAATTATAAATAAATTTTTCCAAGTTTTTGGGTTTATATGGGAAGTGTAGAATTTTTTTTTCGTTGATGCAATTTCTTGTGGTTTATTAAAATTCAAATGGTAGTACAAATGGAACATTTTTCGGATAAAACAGAAAAATGTTCTTCAAAAATTAAGTGAGAAAGTTTCTTACATAATTGAAGAAATTGATTGACGCTCCAAGTTACACATTTGAATTGCGCCTGTAAAGTGCGTGAATATTGAGGTTTGATCAACAGATGGTTCGAACATCTGTGCAAACGATTAAACGATTATTATCTATGGACTTGAAAATGTAAATTCTAGAACAATGCGATTTTTTCGAAATGAAAATTTTTTTTTTGTTGTTCTTGTTTTCAAGTTTTACTCCACTGAAGTTTTACGTAGAGGCCTTTCAGACGGTATTGAATAGACAAATTATTTTATCACTTTACCTCTGTTGTTTTAAAACATGTGCATCTAATGCTATAAAAGGGTGCAATTTAAATTAGAATTGAACATTAGTCCTATATGTATCGTTAATTTAAACAAGTTATAAAAAGATACAAAACTCGAAAACGATTAAAATCGACAGTGAAAGCTTTAAATCCTGTAAATTTGGATATGGTGAAGAATTAGCTTAAAATAAATCACCTAGATTTTTTAACCGATAAAAGAGGTAACCTAAAATCTGAAATCTATCGAAAAATATCTAAACAATCAATTAGCTTATCGCTTAAAATGCTTTCAAAATCTGTCAAACCTTTCGAAAAATTTAAACTGTGTATTTTCCAACAGCCGTTCCCTTCAATAAAACACTTTTCCCGGTTGACAGACGACATAGGCCATTAGCATAACTATCCTCGGTAATAAATATACCTGTGTGGCACAATACCAAATATCTTATAGATTTGATTAAGGTATTCGGCCTACGATAAAAACGTGAATGCATCTGCGAATCGAATTCCACCCATGCACAATGTGTTACACGTCATCGAGTGCACGACATGGCATCATGCGTAAGAGCAATCTCCAGATCCGTCCACTGAATGGAGTGTGACTCATTGGCCTTTGCTCGCGTATAATCCACCGCCAGATCCGTAAACAGAGCTGTCTAGATATATCGCATCTTACGGTATCTTAAAATCGCCGACCCGTGTATACAAAAGGAAAATAGGCAAAACAAAGAGGAGATATCCACGCGCCCTAGATACACCCGAATAAATCGCCACCAGACAGTGCTCCTCGCGAAGCGGTGGCACGGCTTCTTACTTGATTATAGGCTATATGTATCCACCAAAATGTAGTAGGCAGAAATTCCGGGAATCAGTAGTCGCCAGCACTAGTACTTTTTACCATGTTATCGCCAAAAATTTCCCTTTACCTTATCAGCTGTCTTGTGACACGCTTGATAAGACCACGTCGAAATAGGGTTACAAGCGCACCAAGATGCCGGCTTCTTATCAGTTTCATTACAAGGTCATATGAGTTCCACTTTCTGGCGAAAAAATGGTCGGTGTGTGGCACGCGGAGAATCGCACACTGGATTGCAACCGGCCATTTATCTTGGAATAGCGGTACCGGGAAAGATACTTTACTTTAAGTGGATATGATGCACTCTCGATGCGCACAGGTATTAAGAAAGCGCAAAAGAAGAAGATGTGGCGGCTGTCGCCCCTGAAGCGGATGGACGGTCGGTGTAAGCGCACTGTTTATCTTTTCAAAAGTCAAAGAATAAGAAAGCAACGCGAGATTACCGCTTTTTTAAACCGGTTGCATCACGGAACGAGACGAGAGGTCAATGGTTGGCTTGCTAGCTCGCTGGCTTGTTTCTTACTTGCTTAAGTTGCTTTTCTTGCTTGCCTGCTTAGGCTGGATGGGAAGAAAGTTGCAACAGCGAGAAACCTAGCCACAGTATTATTGTTATGGAAGACAGTTGCCGCAGAAGGCTGAAGTAGAAGCAATACCGGCTAAAAACAAATAGCGCGATCCGCAAAGACGAAGTTTAAGAAGCAGTTCAAGCACATGATCTCACGCGGCGGCTGCATTGATATGCGAGCGACGATTAGCGCTGAGAACCACTCATATTACCAGGAAGACGGCTCTTACATCTTATGCAAGAATTTCTGGTTTTAGGCTAAAGTTATGGCTGCAATTGCTCCTGAGGTTGTCGGGTTGGTTTGTTTGCTAGTATCAAGAACGCAATCAGTCTTTTATAAATCACCGGGATTCCATCGACGACGTTGGAAAGACCTTCCGGTACTTTGGAGGAAGTACGGGACAAGATAAGAGTACAAGTTTTAATGTTAGAACTTCTTGTATGTAAGAAAACGGATACCGCATTTCGATAATTAACCTTCTACTTAACGTGATTGTTACCAATCCTCAATTCTAAATGTGGCTTTCCTGTATTGTACCCAGGATACAAGTCATTCTGGATAACCTCGGCTAAGTCTTATCAAGGCACGTGCTCACGCTGGCTTCTATTGTATGTTCAACATTCTTCCGCTTTTTTGCCTTTAGTCACTTTGTGATAAAACATTCTTTAAAAAAGAGTACGTAGCCTGATAACACGTCATTATAACTAACTCCTTAGTTATAATAATGAAAACTTTTAAGAGTATTTTTTAAGAAAAATGTAATACAAGATATCATAAAAAAATTTCCCATCTGAAAATTTAATTATTTAATTAAATATGTTCGTAATTTTCAACAGTCTACGGATATTTTTTAAGATTTCTATTATTCCAACAAATTTTGAATTATCGGTTTACGCTTCAGGCCTTCTAAAAGCAATTAAAGGAGACCCTACCGCAGTAATGGGAAATTAAGCGCAGTAGTTTATTATTAAATGCATAAATTTTATTTGAAGTAAGTTTTTCTCGATATCTCAGTACGTTATGCTTTAATTTCTTAATAATCTAAGATACATTATATTTCTTTTATGTGCTATTTTTGTCCGAAAAAGTGTTAGTCACTCAGTCTTTTCAAATTTATTTGAAATATTTAAAATTTTAAACAAAAAATCCCAATTCAAAAAGTATTACAGAAGGAACGCACGTTCGAACAATTTTATACGTCATTTTAAAAAAAATGTTTTAAGCAATTTACCCTTTAAAATCCCCTTCGACATGATTAATTAATTACAAAAAATATGTAAACCTTTTCCAGGAACCCAAGTGAGATTTTATGCTTTTTGGAGTGTGTTTGTGTCTGCTAAACTGCTCGAAATTTTTAAGTTGTCCAACGCAGAGCGATGCTGAAACGTTCAAGGATTTTCTTGGAAGAGAGTTATTAAGAAATATCGATTAATTATCGAAATATTGGACTTTAAAGCTGTTAAATCTTAACAGATTCAGATTTTTGTAACTAAAAGCCTGTTTTCTTTTGTGAATATCAAACATGAGTGATTTTATGGAATTTTTAGCCTTTGTAAATCAATTAATAACATAAGGGGATTTTTTGAAATGCATATTGGCATATCTCTGTAAAGTGACGTATAGTTCTTGAAAATTAAAATTGCTACCATTAAAAAAGATAATAAATTAAAAAAACTGCATGACTATTCATCAAAGGAAATATATCAACTATTTTTTTTTTCAAAAAAAAAAAAAAAAACACGACTGTAGGCTAAACACCAAAATAACACACGCCAATTATATTAATTTTTAATTTGATAATTAATTTTTCCACTTTGGAAGTTTATCAAAAAATATTGTTTCCAAAAGAAAAATGTGTTAAGCGTTTAATTCTGTCTAGACAGCAATAAAAAACGCGGTTCCGTATTTTAATTTCTTAGTGCCAATTATTAAACCTAATATCTTCACATTTTGGAATAAAAATGCAATTGCTGCATGATTAATGTAGTATTACTGCTTCGTGTGTACTTTTGTATGATCTTTTTCAATAATTCTAATTCCTGAAATGGAAAAAAGCTTATTATATTTTCTTGTATAATGAGTTACTAAAACCTGTTGTACTAACGACTAGACCTTAAATCTGATAGATTATAGATTTTCTTGTTAATTAAAATAGTATATATGGTTAAACAAACTTATGAAATTCTAAAGGTTTTTACGACTTTTATAGCAACTGCAGACAGCGCTGAGAATGAAATTAAGAAAGGAATTTAATGAGGCTCTATTGCATATTAATAAAATTTAATTGGATGTCTAAGTAGAAAATAGAAGTTTTAAATTAGCTCCTATATTTTATATTTGGTTCCTTTTTTTCATGTTTTCTTAGAAATTCGTAGTTTTACGTTTACAATTTTGAAATGCACGAATGCTTTCAAATATGCACTTTCCTTGCCCGTCCAAATTAATTGGATAAAATGTTCGCTTTCGCGATTTTTTTCTTTTCACGGAAACTGAAAGGTGGAATAATAAAAGATGAAAGAAAAGATCGAAATATGAACACGACCGGGCAATTTGTACTAATAAACGCTCCGCCTATGTTTCTATAAACTTAATTGATTCAATTTTTTCCACCTTCGTTGGCGCCGAGGTGTGTCCACGCAAATTTCTAGTTTTTGCTTTTTGTCCACAAGAACTTATTTTTTTTATTCTGAAGTACCACTGAAGCAGAAGGAAACAGCTGGTCTACAGTTCCAAGAGGTGGCACAGAGTAGCTGCTAACTATCGGGTAGAACTTGCGTGCTAAGAGATATTTATTAGCCTGAAGATTCACAGTTTTTCTTTTGAATGGAGAAAATTTATGAGCGGACGAAGTGTTCATCAATCGTCTTTGAAACGGCTAAAAACGGAAAAGAACTGGATTTTGTGAAGAAATGAAGAAAGCAGTTAAATTCATCTACACCGAATGCATAATTCTTTTTCATTAACGAGAACGACGATTCAAAGCAGCAAATTAAAGGCCTTGCGAGACTCCTTTCCCTAGACATCTTACTGATACTGGATATGTGGTTGCGTTTTACGATATTCAATTCTTCGTTTTTTCAAATGTCTTTTTATCTTAAATTAAAAAAATTTTTATTTCTAAACAAGCGAAAAGATTTTAAAGGTCTTATTCAAGCCGGCTTAAGTCACATAGTGACAATCTCTTTTTCCACCTCTTGGCACGGCTGCCGAATCTTAACGTCATTGAAACGAAAGAGATCCGGTCTGACGAGTGGAGCACCACTAGGTCACTAATTATACAACTTTTTTTTAGAGGGGCAAAAAATTCCGCATATGATTAATAAAAACAGGTTCCCGCAGTGTTACATTTAATGGACCTCTTTTTCGAAATTTTTGAGAGAAAGATACTTTTCTTGTGGAAAAAAAACTTAGGAGAAATTTAAAGAGTGGAACATAGAATTGAAATTTGTTTAAAAATCCAAGTAATATTTTTTGTATAATAATTCCTGGGTTTTGCTTTTGTACCTGCAATTTGTTGACTTATAATTACTGCGTTTGAATATAGCGAATAAATAAGATGGCAAAAGTTAGTGGTTGAGCCTTGAAATTGCCTTGTTTTTATTCCAAAGATCATAGTACAACAATAAGTTTAAAATCATTTAGATGTTATAATTGCTAAATCATGCCGCATCAACAAAACATTAACTCGGATACACACATTTTGGACAAAAAAAGCAAAAAAATTTAGATACGATCCGTAGACATACATTTCCATATAGGTTAAAATTTGAATTTGATATTAATTTCATTCGGTTTATTTAAAAACAACTATAGAAGGAACTCGAAATCAGTGCGGAACGAAATATTTGCTGTTCCCAATAAGAGATAGCTTGAACCATGTAAAATTTGCCATGAAAAATAGGCGAAATTAATTTTTCCTTTTGATTCGATTCGAATCTTGTTCATTTGAACTCAACAAATTTAGACGTGTTTTAATTTTTTTTTTTTTTTGAAAAAAAATAGCGATTATTTACAAAAAAAATGTTTAAAATAAAAAGAGCACTATGCATTTTTTTATTTCCTCTATGAAATATGAACTTATTTTTGAAAATGTATACTTTGCGAAAGGAAAAATTCAATTTATTGTATTTAAATATAGGCGTATTGCTTAATTTTGTGATTTAGACAGGAAATGAAAGGCCTAGAGTTGAAAAGCTGGCGAACAGTAATAGCAGTAAAAACAAGGTAGCGCAAGACAAGAGAGTCAGTCACATCAAGACTGAGTTCCCAATTAGAATTGTAAAATAGCCAAAAGAAATTTCTCCTTGGGTGCATTCATTTTAAAATTCCTCCAAATTTGATATAGTCTTCCAAGAAAAAGTTTATTTCCTAACCTTTCCCAAAATCCATCCCCTTTAAGGAAAAGCGCCAGAAAATGCTAAACAGTTTCCAAGGAACAAAACATGTCTATCGCAATTTCTGCATAAAATAGAGAAATTCGAATTTTTTTTTTTCCTATAGACTGAATAATTCGTAAATCTTAGCTTATAAGTTATTAGTGTTATGAAATTGGATCCAGGATTCACTTCGGTGGCTGCCATATGTCGCATCAATTTTCACTGTTAACCTTTTAGAAAAACCTGCCCTAGTGTGATAAGGCTCGAATTCAACCTTCCGTAGTCTTTAATCCGGTGAAATAATCTCCTGCGGGGGCTCAGTTCCTTAACTAGCAATAAATGGCAAAAACTAAAACCATCACTGGAATCTAGCACGGCACGGGCACCTAACGATGACAAATGTCCCCGAAATGGACCTGATCACAGGCGGAGCGGCCGCAGGGAACTCCGAAGGGGCTTCAGTGTAACCTTCTCAGGGTACGCCCCTCCCCGGGGATAATAGGAAACTGCGTACGGCGTAATGGTGGCGTCAGTCGCCATAATTTTCACCTCTGATATTTGAACAACCCTATGACAATGACATTCGCACCCGGCGGAGCAGAACTAATAGCTGTCTCAGGCAATAAGATTATTTTCAGGACGTGCACAAACACAGCCATTATTATGCCAATGGAGCCACATCATCTTTTAAGGATTAGAATTTACAACAAAAGAGTATTTTCTTTCTGGGCCAACCACCAATACCCACTCACTCACCCACCGATCGGGTGGGCGACCCACGTACCCTTACAGCGGCCCAACTCAAAAAATCTGAAGGACTGAAAATTGAAGAGGCTGCAGCTGGCAAGGAGAAATTCATTTTCTTTATGTGGGGGCGGAAGTGGGTGGTTGCCCGCCACTTGTTGCGTATTCTTCCAGGGAGCTGACAGGATGCTACACCAGACAGGAGATAGTGGGTGGTGAACAGCTGCTGCGAGGCGCCTAATCTTATCAGCTGCTTCGGCTGTAAGCGAGCGTGGACGGCATCCGGTGGTTATGACGTCATCGGCAGGCAGGATTGACGTCGACGACGTGTAGGATAATCATCTTAGTGTGGGCCTGCTGTGCGGTGCGCATAATTTGCTACCCGAATTACAAGGGACTGCAGGGCGGAATGCTGATCAGATGTTATTGAGCAAATGAAATCACACAGTTAGTACTGGTGGGCGAGGGTTGGAAATCGTGCTCCCATACTTCCCGAAATTAGCGGGCTACACTCGCTACATGCAACGTATTGGATTATTTCGAAATCCAGAATTAGCTTTAGAATGAACTTTGAAATTTCTTCTTCGTATGCTTTCAGAAAATACCTGCCTAACTTCTCATGACATCATATAAACTTAAGAAATATTTTTCTGAAACTTTTATCTACCTGTTTGTTTGTTTGTATTCGCATCACGTAAAAACTACCGAAAAGATCTAGATAGGATTTTCATTCACGTATAACATAGTGTCCGAAAAGTAATCTGGGGCATGCTTCATTCCGTATATGTTATAACGCACAGCCCGTGGCACACAAAATGTACGTAGTAATATCTGACAAACATCATATAACATGGCGATGTATAGCCCTTATCTTAATCTGGGTTTTATATTTTTGCATAGGAAATATAATAGAAATTTATTCAGTGATCTGATCTTAGAAAAAAAAAACTTCTTGCAATTTTTAAATATTTAGGAAATTGTTGTACTGAATTATTACTAAAAAAACTCCCATTATGTTATACAGCAACATCTTAATTTTATAAAAAAAAAGATAAACAGTACCAACAACATGTATGTATATGTAACGATGGCTAAAGATGGCTAGCCCACTACGTTTACTGAAAAAGATTAAGCATTAAAAATTGTATTAATTTTTTGTAAAAATCGATTGATTTCTCTCTTTGAAAAAAATTAAATGAATTGTTTTTTGTGTAGAAAGTATCTCATGTTACTCATAGAAAAAAGGGATACTGAACTTTTTACCTAATTTCCACTTTAAAAAAACTATCCATTTACTATCCTATTATTTCTGTTATAGAAACAAGTGTTTCTCACAGTTTTCTAAAGACCAATTTCTCCTGCAATAAAGCCCATTAAAATGTCTCAGACTTTTTTCCAGCAATGTACATAAACGACAGTTTCGTCATCCCCGAATTCGGTCATCATATGACTTCTGAAGCATATCTAGCACTTATCAGAGATAAACCAGCACACAATGACGAGCCGAGCGTAAAAAACAAACGGATGCCGTGACACCAACCAAAATAAGATACCATTTCTCCATCGGGGACAGTTTACTTGTTGCATGTAAGACTGTTCCCTTCCCTTTCGAGGAATTTCGGGAATACCGAAAAGCACCTTAAGAAAAAGAAGAGAAAGAGAGATAAAATAAACCGAAAAGTTTGAACAGACCTTATCATGCACTTCACGCCACTTTGCTTTCTCTGATAACTGGGAATGTACGAGTTTTCACGGTTATCTCCTTCGGCACTATTGAATGCACGAGATAAACAGTTATTGAGCTAATCAAATTCTTGGTCGTACACACACATCCCACTCATTAGGCGAAATAGTCGCAGGTGTTAAATATGTCGTTATCTCTTTAGAATCGCCTTCGCAACTTGGTTAAGCTTTCCTCAAGATTTCAAATCTTTCAGATGCATTTGTACTTTTTCTTTACTTATTTTTACAAAACACTAGACAGTGCAAAAAAATATCTTTTATAAAGCAATATTTCACATTTCAACCTGTTCTTTGAAGAGGAGATTTCTAGTTTAGGATTTCAAATTATCAGAGCTGGCTGAAAAATTCTGAGCTTAGAGTATTTGTAGTCTACATGATCGCAATGTTTACGAGTTCAGCGATGTCGAAATTTAACAGCAATTAGTTTTATTGCGCTTTAGATAATTGAATTGTAAACATAAGTCATCATCTGTCGAAAATTAAAAGCTGAGGCGAATTACAAAAAGTCTTGGGAGAAATGTACTTTAAGAAAATCAATTATCCGCCTTCCAGCCCACACTTAGTTCCGAGTCATTATTCTTGTTCAGTAATTCGAAGAGATTTTAACGAGGTTTGAGATGACTGTGGTTGTTCTTTAAATTCAATAGATGTGCCGATAATTTTCAATAAATGCGACAATGACCTGAACACGAGTGATTTTTTCAATTTAATTGTTCAAAGGAAAATCAAATTGAACACCAATCTTTCCTCATATAACAATTAACATAAATGGCTTGAATGCTTTGAGCTTAGAACTTTTCAACCGCCGATAATTCGCGAAATTTGAAAAAGGATTACAACATATACATATAAAATTTACTATTTGACAGTACTAGTATTATAAATAGTATTTTATTGCTTTTCATTCAAGAAAAAATTCTAAAATTTTTATCTTATCATCCTGCTTAAGGATGGCTTTTACAAAGTCAGTAATTTTTTATTTTATTATATTATTATTATCTTTTTATTGTAATAATAGAAAGTATTATTCACTCTTAAAATTATGAAATTCTTTTATGACTTATATACATACACAAAATATAGTTAAAATTCATTGAAAATTATACGTCGTCAATAAAAATTACTAAATTTTCTCTTATGATCACTTTTTACAACCATCAAGAAAAATTAAAATCAGAAAACCTTTAGACGGAAATTCCGCAAAAACGAAAATTTTCATTGTTTCTCTCGACAAATGTGGAAAAAAGTTTCCTAAAACTTAATTCATATGTTGTTAATTCCAACAATTAACTGGACAAGTTAATGAATCCGTTGGTGAATTTTACAGTAATGAGCTTATTTAAAAACAATTAAGCACTCATTGGAAGCAAGTGCGCTTCCTCAATTATCGTAAAAAGGAAATTAGCCACAAAGTACCAAAGAGCTCCATTATAGGGCCATTAATAGTTATCGCGGCTATCTGGCTTAGCCCGCTTGGCTACCTATTGTATGCATATTCAATATTTATTTTTTTCGCTCAACCGGCATGAGGTGCACAATCACATACACGCACACACCTGGTGCTGGTACCACCTGAGTATGCGCGTTGCACTCGCCTCTGCATAAGCTGCAAGAAAATTTTTACCTCTTGATTGACCTTAGCCTAATTGCAAATATGCGGAACATTCACTACTTTCAAGTTGCCATTCAAAACGCATTAACCGCTAGCTCCCTTTTGTGTAGCGCCGATGGTGTTGGAAACACAGGTAAATTACCATACCTGAGCCGGGTCTGTTGTAGGCATGCTCGAAACGATCAGTCGCATTAAAGGTAGAAGAAGTGGATGGAGCCCGGTTCGAACGAGAGAAACTGGTTAAATTTAATGTACATACTCTGGTCCAGCTCTCATCGTAGAAATTAAATGCAAATTCGGCATGCGTATATCTAGCCCGATCGGCTAGATTGGCTAGATCAACTCGGACCGCTTTTCTATCGCACAGATATGCTGTCGCTAAGTGAAAGAGCCGATGAACACGCAGACTTTGCGCCACCACCTGTGCTTCGAATGCGTCATTTTTTCTTAAGCACCAGCAACGACCAGCCAGTTGTAGTGAATTTATTGGACAACCTCGTAACTGCTCTCTCTTCGCTATCTGACTAGCTTGTAATTTACCTGGGAGCCTTCATGCCGTCGACTGCAATAATAAAACGAAGATGAATAAACCGTTAAAATGCTAAAACGTGAGAAAAGTCAAGGCCGACCCAAAGGAAAATCTTTTATAATTTCTCAGAAGTTAGACTTGAAAAAAAAAAGAAAAAAAACATTCACACAGGCTAATCATCGAGGTTAAGCAGGAAGTTGTAGTAAGCTTAACAACTTTAATAGATTTTTGTTGTGGAACTAATTTCGCTCTCTAATATCACACGTTAAAGTTTTTTTTAAATTTTAAATATGCAGGTATAGCAATAATCACTTTTAGGATTTTCTTTTAAAATAAATTGACTTAGGCTTAGTAGGACAAATCAATCTGTAAAAAAACATTTTTATTTATTATTTTCACTTCTAATGTGCGTGATTTGAAAGAATCTTCCATAGACAAGACATAAAAAAAAGATCAACTAAAAAATAATTTCATACTTCGTACAAGTATTTGTCGATCGTTGTGTAACTTAGAAAATTGATCTGCAAAAATAAACTCGTTTGTTGCATAGTCCGCCATTTTAATTATTGATCGATCATCGATCAAAATTCTCATTCGCCTGTTTTTTTCCTGTCATACATAGGGTAACTGTGTCAAACTACTTTGAGCATGTAGCAAAATTCGTAGTTCGATCCAAATGGAGATCAACATCGAATTCAATTGTTGAATGAGGGGGTTCAAATATGTGAAAATCTGACCCAAATTCATGTGAATCGTGTCGTACACTCTAACAACTTTGTAGAATTATCTGAAAGCCAACACCCGAAATGTCCTATTAAATCGAAGTACCCGCTTTGTACCTTACAAGGCCGAAAGCCGAACTCATGCGGTCCGTCGCTGTCAGCGTCGTCGAAACCTTAATATCTCCGGCGACCGAATTAACTCGTTACACGAGGTGACTAATTTGCGCATAGTGAACAAATCGAAAATCAAAAGGCGCCCAAAGACCTTTCGTACCTTTCCGAATGGCCCCTGGTAGGCTCAAAACGGTTCTGGCTGCACAGCGGAGAATGGTGCCAATTCACCGGTAATTCGTCAAGCGGGCGAGGGACAGGCCGTCTTAGATATTCAGAACGACAGGGAACAAGAAAAGAGCTCGCCTTTGATATTTCACCAGCAGCGACAGCCGTGTGCCGCCAACATGCTGTTACTTTTTTATTTCCACCGTTCAACGGTTTTGACACATAGACTGAGTCAAAAGCTATTTATGTGAATGCCAAGACAAGTAACGGTAATGTCGCGACTCAGGTATGCACGGTGTTTCTTCAATGGCAACCAGCAAGCAGCTCCCGGCTGCTTCGGCTAATTGTTTTAATACTTTCGAGGTGTTCGAGCAAGTGACTCACGTAGCTGCAGCAGCAGCACCACCACCGCCGCCACCACCACTGTCGCCGCAACCAGCGCCAATAGCGTCTTACAAAAGATGATTGAATTCCGCGGCAAAACCGTGATCGCAATCGCGATCGAAGCTATTTCGATTTCGACACTTCGATCGCGAAAATACCATGGTTTGGCGGATAACGGCAGTTCCGTATGTAATTTAAAATTTTCACATTTTCCTCCTTGGTTTGTTGATCGGCGATATTGTTGCAAGTCAGCCACGATCACTTCCTCACTAGCTTGTCTAGCCCCTTTGTCTCCGCTTCCTTTACCTGAAGAAAACACAAGACCTTTCGGCTGCGCGCAATAGAATAATTTTAGGTTGCTTTCCATGAAGTCGTGCACGCCCACTTCCTTCCTCCTGGGAATGCTGAATGCGGCCCGTGTTCTGATCACCTTTTGTGCAGATCGTTTTTCTACTTTCTGCTTCTTTCATACCGAAGACCTTGTCTGATTTGCAACAATGTTACGCGATCTAGACTTTTTTTTTCTTCAATTTACAGACTATCGCGAGATTTCTTCAGTATTCAGTTGAAGAATCTCGGAAAAGCCGATGATCGGTTGCCTTTTTGCACATATAAAACCGGGAAACCAGACGAGATAAATCAAGCAAAGTTCCTTGGAAGTCCACCAATCTTGGGCCTTGGTGAAGATCGAAGACCCACTCTCAGCATCTCATCTAGTCGCGATTGCACGTGGTCTCGGACTTCTGCTAGAATCGTATAGCTGCAAATACTACTCGAAGAAGGCGAATAAAATCGGGTTCAGGTTGAGCCGGTTTCTTCCTACCGCGGAGGAAAAATCTCTCCTGCGGCCAAGTACGACAGTCTGCCCGCACCGGATTGCTATACGCTGCTAGTCCAGTGTGAGGTTCGGATGCCGGTAATCGGTAATGGCAATTTTTATAGCAGAGGCAGGAACTTTTCATGGTTCATGAATGCAACTTGACCGCAGCAACTATGCGGAACTAATCACGGAAAAAATGCCCATGCCTTCGTCTTCCACTCTTGAACGTCCTTTTGTGGGTTTTCCGTTGCCGTTTTTGTCGTTCGATCGCCGAGCCAATTAAATTAGAAGTGGACAGGTAGAGCGCCCGGACAGGTTCTATTTGGTGAGTTCGAGTCCACACGGTCGTCTTTGCCAGCTTCTTCACGTGGGCATAGTTGATATGCATTTTTTTGATTTTGTTTTTCTAAGTAAGACTTCTAGGATTAAATTGATGCGATTTGGTAGTATGATATAAATTGGCCTTTTTGCTTTGATCTGATGCATTTTAAATGTGTCACAACATTTTCGTTGGCGATTAGATCACTATTAAATAATATCTTGTAGACATTAGTCAATGATAATCAGTACTAGAGAATTCTATGAAAATTTTCTTGCAAAAGTATAGTGTTTCTTTGACTCTTACGACACTAAAATTTTGTGTTAAAATATAAATAAAAACGATGTACATGTTATTAATAAATTAATGGCCTGCCAGCTGTTATATTTAACTAGATGACTTGTTAAAGATCCAAGTGCTTTAAAGATTAGTTAATCTTGAAAGACCAACTTAAGGTATCTAAAAATACCTTAAAAAATAATAAAGAGAAAGAATTTCGTATGCCTTTGTCATAAATTATAAATGTGATATCAGTATAGATTGTTTTAAGGAAGAATAGGATTAATTCTGACAATAATTTCATTTAAAAAATGCTTAATTACACAATTTTCAAATACATTTCAACTACAGAATTAACTTAATTTTAATAATTAATAGCACAAACTTTCTTACATCTTCTAAACAATTTGGTTGAAATAAATGAAATAGTTTCTTAGAGTACTTATATAAAATAAGACATTGCTTATCGTGCCAAATTTTCATTTTTTTTTTTATTCTTCGCAGCCATTTAGTATTTTTCATTAAAAAGAATTTTAAAAGGTCTATATAAAGTACGAGATAGCTATATGAAATTTAAATTTAATTGGTTTACCAATTCTCGACCATTTTCATAAACATAATTTTGAAAAGGCGTGTTAAATGTTCGTTTGGACTAACCGCTTATTGAAGACTTTAGTAGAGACTAATGCAGACATATTTTTGAAAACTCATATTACTTACATACGTAGGTGTATGTAATAACCTTAAATAAGATTTTCAATACTTGGCGCTGCATCATTTTACTAACTAAAGTAGAACAAACATAAGACAACGATTTCTGCTATTTTAATCTGTTTAATAGACCGACAAGAGCGTACAGTCCCCTTTCAGTAAATTTAATTGATGTTTTAATAGAAAATCGTCCTTATTTCCGTTTTCTTTTGTTAGAGAGCCGCATTATCTGTCGAGCTATTTCAGAACAATCAAAAACCATTCCCCAATAAATTCGCAATTCTTAATTTATTAAAAGAATTATTACAGATAAATTTATGACACCATAAACCACTCTCAGCTGAATTAGCAGTTAGCGATTGCTCGGAACACATCGAATGCTTGTAATCTGATTATATTGAGCTGTCATTCAAAAGTAGCATTATCACACCAAAAAGCGAGCTCTGATAAGGCACTTGAATTGATTGAATGTTCAACACACACATTAAATTCGGTGGCCCTCTGGGATTACATCAATAAATATTATAATTTCCTTGTACGAGCGTTTGTCCGTGTGCGCTTCTAATTTGAAAAGATAATTTGAACAAATGTGATACGATTCGAACAAAACGCATTCCTCAAAAGCCGAAGCAATAGTCATAAACTCAAAGGCTCTCCGCTTTTTCGTTATATTCAAATGATCAATAAAAAAAAAACGACAAAGTTTTACTGATCCATAAATAAAGCCATCTTCTAATGAATTTTTTTTACCTCGTGCTTTTTTCTAGGTAAGTTATCCATTCTTCCACCTGCCGGCTATGTCTTCTAAGACCTTGCCGAGTCAACCATGAGCACAGATAGTTAATCTCGGCTGGTTTTTGTAAGTATCCCGCAAGAAAATGCACATGACCCCCAATTTTAATTAAAACGAAAACAGAAAAAAGTCATTAAAAGCAGAAAGATTCCAGAAAATCATCTCTCTATCGAGAAATACTTCTGCTCGAAGATTAGCAACGAATCAGTGGACCACCGATAAATTCTGGGAGAATGGTGTGTTACCAAGAAGAGCCAGCATAATCACGGCGACGAATTAACTTTTTTGTTCGTATTTTTTATCAGTTATTTTGTCGAAATATTTATAACCGCGCCAAACAAGTTTTTAGGCCGATTTTTATTTAAATTTTTCTAATTTTAAATGCAATTCGAATGTAAATTTTATCTGATTCGAGGATTCCACTGTTTCTGGTATTTTTCGTATTTTTTTCCAATTGCGGGAAAATGAAAATAAAAATTAATGAATGAGAAGAGATTCGTGATTTATATTTTCAAAATCGGCCATTAGTCGAATACTTGCTTTGATCAATTATCGCCTCGACATGGTATAATTTGTTTTTGTGGGATTATTGTCCTAGTTAGTTTGTGTAGAAAGCTTTGATGTACATTTTTTCCCTGCCCGTCGTTTTTTAGCCCATTTGACGTGTTTCAAAATTCGCTTTTTTTTTAAAAATCTTTTAATCGTACTACAACGTCTTTGGTCTGACAAAAACAGGTAATGTTTATTTATAAGGTGATTTTGAGCGGTTTCGTGGGGTCTGTTATCGCACATAAAAATTGTTTGACGTGCTGTGCACATATCGCCCACGCCGATTGCTACCAGCTAAATTATACAGCGACCTCAAATAAAAATAAAGGGTGAATTACTTTTAAATATTTGTCATGATAATGCGGTTGCCTCGGCTCCATTCCAAATGTATTTCTGTTATAGGCTCGATTTCCTTTACCTAACACATATCCATTCATTTTGCAATTGAACTTACGAAATCATAGACCTGAGCACATCGTTCCACTAAAAAAGCATCAGATAATCGAAGATCAAAAGCATTGCATGAAGTAAAAATTCACTTTTCTTTAAATAGTTTTAAAATTTACAATTGGACTATAATTTTAATAACCCATAATAATTTTTACGACTGGGAAAAGGAAACTGAAATCTTCGTGAATTAATTGACCCTTAAAATTTTGTCTATATGTGTCACCTTTTTTCATTGAGGGATAATTTTCCCCAAAATCCTAAAATATTACATAATTTCGTAATTTTATTCAGAAGAAATATAAAACTATTTTTTCAATTAAATTTTTTTTATATTTGACATTATTAATTCTTAATAAACGAGTTTACTTAACTTTTGCCAAGAACTACTAAGCAATCCTTAACGTGTATTGAAGACCCTTGAACAAAACCATATACTTTTATGATGTTCCATAAATTACTCCTAAGAAAGATACTTTTAACTGGCGTTTTTTTTTAATTCTTCAACCGTTTGACTGTTTAGGAGAACATCATAGCAAAATTACCCATAAAATTGCAATAAAATTCTTGTTGGCCTGTGTTATTAAATGTTAAATAATGTACATTTTTACATTATTTATAGCCGCATTTTATTGGAATATTTTACATAATGAAAGATTCAAATTCCTTGAGAAAGCAGTATGAGGAATAAACTACATCAATGCAAAATACTACAGAGAACCTTTGGCGAGATAAAATTTTTTATTTTCGAATTTTGAATATTTCAAATTTTAGCATTAAGCCCGTAGAAGTTTCGTATCTTGAATTTACGTTCTAAAGTTTTTCGGATCTACATTGCGATTCATCTAGTGTTGATTATTTTTTATTTATTTTATTTATTTTGGGCACCTGATTGATGGTGGCGTAGTTATTGCCTCTATCGTGGAAACTTGTTTAATCTCCCAATGAACCACTTATAGCAATATTTTGTGCTAAAATTTGTTTTGATGACATCAAAAAATTTAAGGCTGAAAGAGATAAACTATCTGTTTGATATTTCGAAGTTTTTTATAAAATTTTTAACTAAAAATCATAAAGGCAACTTTTTTAGTAGATATGCGTAGTTATCACTCAATACATGTTAAAAATAGATCAAACATCTGGAAATATTGCTAGTCCCGTGTCTTCGTGTATCAAGAGTATAAATACAAAGTGCATGAAATTGAAAAGAAAATTAATTTAACTTCTTTCTGTTATCTTTATAAAAATAACAAAATCTTAAATACAATATAAATACGGCCCATATTTTGCGTCAACATTATAAAATATTTAATAATTTTTAAAGAGGGTATTTAAATGTTTTAGCGATAGCAAAGTAGTGACTATAATCATGTGCAATGTTCGTGGTCACTTTAAGGTTAATATTAGGAAAAGTAAATTTTGCAACGCATTTCATAATAATAATTCATCAACACGCGATATATTTCGATTTTCTGAAGAAGTTGATGTTGGTGCATCTTTAAAATTCAAATCGGAATGATTTAATAGTAATATCTTATAGTTGGCGGTTTTCTTTCTATTTTTAATATCAGCGTAGTATAACAATGATGTGTATTATAAATGATGCACTAATTTTGAAATTAAAAATTTGGCATTGGCCTTTTAAAGTTTTTTGTAGTCTTGAATGTTTTATATTCACGTTTAATTTAAAATTCAACGATTTTTTCATGTCCAAAATAAAATATTACGAAAAAGCGTTTCTGAGTTTAGTTCAAAGTGAGTGAGTTTTAATTTCTTATTGCCAGGAATGTTGATTGTCTTTTAATGGTTTATTGTTTAAGTGTATCTCAAACTGCCTATTGTGCCATGCTATCTGGCTAATCCTGGATGCGTGAAACCTTTTAAACTTTTTTTTAGTTTTTACACCTCGAAAAAACGGCAAAAAGGTGCAAGAGACAAGAACTGGTCCCAGCTAGAGCCAGGTAAACCTACTTGAAGTCGATTGACTGAATGAGTACGTGTGTCATCTTCCATCTTTCCTCGCAAAAGGTTCATTATATTCTACAGGTTCGTAACTAGTGTAGTGTTTACCCTGTGTTCATTCACATTAAGTGTAACACACGCGCTAGGTCATTCACTCTTTTATGGCAGGTAAGCATCAAGCCAGGTGGAATCAACACGTTCGCAACCCAAAGCTCGTAAAACATGGGAATAATCTCACACACGGCTGGTGGCGTCCCGTCTTCGTGTCGATTCTTTACAATTCTGTTTCCCCTTCTTCGGATCTTCTTTCGAAAAAAAGGGAAAAATATAAGCAAACTTTGAAATGAAAAATTTTGCCCGCACAGATAAAAGTGAATTAAGTCGGATTGCGCACGACTTCATCCTCTGTGAAGTCTGCGCTTTTCACGCATTGCAATTGCAATGCAAAAAGACGAAAATTTACGTGCGTTTGTGCGATTGCATCAATTTAAACCCGCAAGACTACCTGCCGTCATCTTCTGGACGACTTCATCGCCGACTTGGAGGCTATTTACTCTAGAAGATAATACGCGTTTACGTGCGACTGTACGCCAGACAGATTGCGTAACACATGGCTTAGCTACTACCAACGAGTAGACGCACTACCTTTGATTCCCTGGAAGTATCGAAATTGGACAAGCACAACGGATAAGAGAATTGTGAAAGTCTACCCCAATGATCACAGCCATACTTGCTAATTGCAATAATCGAGGACGAAATATGTTCCAATTTATGTCAATGAGAATTCGTTTGTTTTTCCAATTACTTTCTGCAATTATGCAGTTGATGAGGGGAGTGGCCGATGAATTATGAAAGTCCCAATAGACTGGCAATCCTGCGTCTCGACGTCACGACCTGAGGAAAGGAATGGGATATCATCAAGAAGTTGATGGGAAAGGAACTGGTTTCGAGTGGTTGTGAAAGGAACGTCTTCTTAATTAACAGCAATTCAGAAAAGATTGTAGATTACATTGACTTTCTACTGACAAAAACTGATGTCTTTTATACGAATGTAAATACTTCAAAAGGTTCAAAATTTCTACTTTACTGAAACAAAAGAGTTGTATTTTAATTTAATATGCGAACTCATTAGCCAAGCATTTAAATTTAAAATTACGATCAATTCTTCTTCCTCTACTACAATACGTTGATAAGACTAACCCAAAAAGAAAATATATATGTGACGTTTCATCACATTAAGTCCAAGGATTTTGAAAACATCCATTTTCATGAGAATTCCATAAAGTTTTATATGCACGTATTTGATAATTCGTCATCTTAACTTTGTTGTACGCTTTTTAAGTAAATTTCGAAAAACATTTCATCAAAACTCGCTCTATTTATCTCAGAGTAGAGTTATGCAAAGAAACAGATAAAAACTTTAAAAATTGTTAAATAAAAACATGATTAATCTTGTTTTCACTTGCATCAAGCATTTTTACCTTCAAAAACATTTACTTGTTGAATATATAAAAATTAGTATTTCTTAAGGCAAAAACGCAATTTGTCATATATTTTACTTTTCATTTTTGAATCTTAAAAGGAAACGAAATACAGAATATTTATTGCTTAAAGAACCTATAGAAATAATTAAAAATCGTACGAACGCATAGCAAAAGCGCAATTAGCTCAAATATTACATAAAAGAGAAAAAAACTTGGAAAAGAATTACATTTTTATCTCATGTAATAACTCCTTTAGCGTCTTAAGACTTGAACAAGCCAAGCATGAAATGATAATAAATACAAACGGAAAAAAATGTGGGGAAGTGAAACGCGCGAAAAGGTGAAAATAAAACTAAATAGAAGCAGAAAAGAAATTGCATTGTATGTACTTTTCGATGCGGCAAAACAAAACAAAATTTGCGGTAGAAAAATGTTTTCATTCTACAGGAAAAGCTGACAAATTGTCGCGATTCCATAATTAAGTTGTGTTTTTTTTTAAGATTTCCCAAGAAAATATTACCAAGTAATTTTTTTCTGTAATGTTTTTTTCATTAATTTTTAAATTACATAAAGTTTTAAATTTATAGCCTCAATTATATAATTTATTTTCATTTTCGTTGCTGTATAAAAATATATACCGCATTTAATACAAAATTATATCACACAAAGATGGCATATTTGAAAGTCATGGAATTTAAATAAGCTGAAAGCAAATAAATAATTAAAAAAGTAAATAAACATATTCACATTCACGCCTGATGTCGATAAAAAAAGTAAATTTAAGTTAGTTGCCATTCTCCGACTTTGGTTTTTTAGAGATATTCAGTTTTACTTAAATGATACGCTCGAATTACATCATTATGAGGAAATTGCTATATTTCTTTTAATTGTCTAGATTACGTTACGTTACGTTACGTCTCATTTGGATTAATTTTACTTAAGCTCTGTATCTCTTTGATTACGTTTATAAGTTTTACAAATTAAGTTATAGATTTATTGTTTCATATCCATGTTTATTTTGTATTATAAAATAAAAAAATACGTGAAATAAATTTTAAAATTATGAAAACCATGTTATTTTAATTATAACATTTATAAAATTTAATTAAAACACAATTCTAGAAATATTTTTCAAATCAATAGATCTATAATACTTTAAAAATTTATAATAAGATTCCCAGACGAAGAAACAATCAGTCGATATTTAATTTACTTAATCTTTTTCATGTAATCTCACGAAAATAAATATTCCTGATTGTTCTCGAGCATTTGTACGTTCCATTCACGTCCGAGTCGTCAAGTACTTCACTAACAAGAAAATCCTTCTTTAAGCACACAAATCTTAAGCACGCTCTTCCATCTTGAATTGTGGAGTATGCACACGCAGGGCGTAGAGAAAATGTTATTCAAAACTTAAAGGCAATTAAAGCCATGAAATAAATATCCCCACTCTCTGGTTCAGGGAGAAAGTAGCATATAGCGCCAAAGAACCGCCCGAGCAAGTTCCAGATTACTTTTTATCTATAAATTATCCAAAGTTTTTTACTTTCTTAAGAATTCTTGGACGCGAAGTCATGTGATTTGCCAACATATGAAAACTTTACGTACTTCTATGCAATTCTAGCAATCGTACTAGAAAAAGATAAAGGAAATCGAAAGATTCTCCACTGATACAAACCGTTCAACAACTTAAATCTATTTTCATATTTCCATGTAGTACTGCTTCTGCTTTTTTATTCATAGAGAAGATAAATATAAAAATATCTGTTTTATATCTATTACTTATCTTTTTAAACTTGTGTATAATATAGCGAAAAAAGTTAGTTATAACTAAATAAAACAGCAAAATACATAAAAATACAAACATAAGGATATCGTATTAAAATTAATCTACTTGAAGTGCTTTCCAATACGCCTTTAATAGGATATTTATCGTGAGAAAAAAGTCAGAAAGAATACTTCCCAATCTAGACAAAACAGCCAATCTTAATCGGCTTATCTATCACCACGAGTATTTTGAAGTTGAAATTCTAACTTTAGGATTTTTCTACGAAAATTTTACGAAAACAACATTTATAAATATATAAACGAAATCTCCTAATAACCTACAGTTCTTAATTAAAAATGTATGTCGTATTCATAGTTCAATTGTAGCAGAAATGTTACTATACTTTGAAAAATTGTATTAATATTCGTTTGTAGTTTGTCGATGACGGGAAAACGACTACGAATATTTCGGTCGCGTTTTCACCATTGTAAGTAGTGACCTCAGGGTAAAGTGGGGTAGGCATCAACTTGACATCTAGGAACGGAGGACGTTAGAAAATACTGAGGAGAAGGCAAAAGATTGTGTGTACGAGTGTATGTATCGTGAGCTGGAAATAATCAGTGATAAAAGTTCCACTTGTTCATTGTACTTTCTAGAAAAAAATTGACTTTGTTGCTGATTAAGGGCGAACTCTTGTATATTCAAGAAATAATTTGTGTATAAAAGAATTTGTTTTTCTGGAATGCCAAGTAAACAACCAGCCTTCGAACTTAATTTAGTTGACATCCTCTTAAAATTAAGTCATCCGGAAAAGGAAGGGGGATAACAAGTAACAGGTTCCCCAAAATTGGGCATATAACAGAAGTTCCTTGACCTCGGCTGTTTTACAACAGGGATTCGAACTCCTTCAAATTCAGTCTTATCCCTGTTTTTACCGAAGAACTGGTTCCAGAACGCCAATCCACTTTGCACGAGGCAATGAGCTCGACCTGCCTCGGGATTTATGTAACACCAAGGGAACGCATCCTAATCGAAGCTAATTGAATCAATGGCCAAGTTATGGGGTTCTCCAAATCCAAAATAAAGACGGCCCCGGGTAGCGGCCGGAGAGGAAATTTTTCCGCGGAGCCGGCACCAATAAATGGGCAACGCAAGAGCGCTATTAAAACGGCGAAAATGAGAATGGGAAGACGAAGGAAAAGAAATGAAGATCCAAGAATTGATCGGTCAGCCCTCGAGGGGAGAAACGGGGGGAGCACAAGAAGAAACACGAGCGCACAGGTAAAGGGTTATTCACCTGTTTATGCGCATATTTGGTCATGGGGACCCCCAAATTGGCTCCCGCGAAATTCTTTTGCGGGCTTACAAAGCGGCCAGCGAAGTTGCAATCAACTCAAACAATGCGTTCTTGTTGGTTTTGTTGCGGCGCATTGTTGAGGTAGGAAGTTCGCCGGCCCATCTTCGCGGATCTCTCCTGCGCCTTTCACTACGATTTACGACATCTTCGCGCAGATCGCCTCTTCGTTTTGTCATGCGCGACTCATTGCTGCCACTTACCAAATTCTCCAACGGTCAGACACCGTGGGAACGTGAGTGAATTTCGGATTTGGGTCTCGTCATCGTTTGATTCCTCGGCGATAATGGCTAATGAATTGCGAGTGCGAGCGGTGGTCCAAGTTTTAATTTTCTCGGAAATGGGACGCGTTCAACTCACTGGCCCTCTTAGCATAATCTCAAGACTGAAATGATTAAATGTGTATTTTATTAACATCGTGCATTTGGGAAGAATTTTCTGGTGAACTATTCAAACGATGTCAATATTACAAATTTCTCTGTGGGAGACATCTAGAACAACTTACGATTATATTACGATATGATAGTACAAGTGAGAATTTCAGACTGTCTGAACAATTTACCTATTAAATTATCTGTACACTATCAGTGCGATTGATGTCGATTTAAATTAAAACTTTCGCTTATTTTCAAATTTTTAAAATCATGTTCGACTGAGTATGGGGCAATCTTAGTTCCGGAGTTATTATTATATTATACTTTTTTGAATACTTCACTGAAGCACTGAATACTCCTCCCAATTGCAAAATGCAACTTTTTTATACGAAGCTTGAAGTTTTACTTTACAGTAAAGTAGTAGGGGTTTTAAAAAGAATGGGTTTAAATTACTCACATATATTGGTTTTTGTGTCATATAATTTTTGGTGCCCTCGGGTACTTTGGGAGCACGATTTTCGTACAACACCGTCGCCATTTCAAATATAAGAAGCCTTAGTACTTTTTGTTTTATTTTCACTTTTAGAATGTTACAGAAAATTCTTGTGTGGGAATTCAACAAATGATTAATTTTTTACCTCACAGCACGTTAAAAAATTTCGTGCTAACTGAGGTTGCCCGTATTAGACTCACCGATTTAAGGAATCATTTTCTGTCTTAAAGGGAATAGTTCAAAAGTGTTTTGATATGATTTTCTAGAAAGTCAACCGAATAGTTCTCAAAAAAAAATATTGCAAAATTAACCCAATATTTTTTAGATCCGGCGTTTGGTTTTTGCAATTTTCTTCGGATTTATTGAATTGATGTGATTAATATGAAACCTTCCTTACATAAATTGGCAGCATCTCCCAGCAGTTCCCAAATCAATTATTGAAGATTTTCTCAGTTTTCTGATAGATTTGTCCCAATATTGTACAATAACTGATCGAATTTTGATGGAACCCTAATTGTAAAATAATTCTCAAATTAAGAGCCTATTGATTTCTGGTTGTTTATATTTCAGTAAGATAAATTTAGATTCGGGTTCTTGCGATGTCTATTATACAGAACTGCTATATTCCAAAGAAATAATTTTATTCCGTTTAAATTAAAATTGAATTTCCGTTTAATATGCGTCTTAAGAGCCATTTGAAGACAAAAACTATATCACCGAAGGTAATTAAAATGAGCAACAGCAAAGAAAGCACAGTTCCTTTTCATTTTTCCATTGCTTCAGTTCCGCTTGCACAGCACGCGATTTCCTTTTACTTAGGAACCTCTCAAGAGGGTTCCAGTGCGTCACCTCGAGAAGTTCTCGCGGCTTCTCCGGAAGTTTTATCACAGCTGTGCCTCAGAATTCCAATTGTTCCAAAAAGATAAAAAAGGAATACCGTGCGACACCACCAACACTACGCCCGAGAAGACACATTACAATTTTAAATGAAATTTTAATTCACGTGTTCAAATAAAATCCAAAGAAACTGAGAAGGGTCTAGAACTGCGGGGACACGGTGGCTCCGAGAAGAAAGGGGGTTCGACGAAAAGAAAGGCAGAAGATACGGGGTTTATTGGCTGGTGAGACAGAACTGTCCAAAATTTGTTTATCTGTTGCTATTGTTTCGTTTGTTCAGTTTGTTGTTTTTTTTTTTTTTTCTTGTCAACATGCGACCAGAGATAGCCCTTTTCACCGGTGTCATTGACACTAAACAAATTCGATGGTTTTATTGTGGGAACCTCGCGTCCGGAATGGCACTTTTTTCGTGCAATTGTGGCTGAGGTGAATTTCAAATGGTCGATAAATGAGCTGCGGACATAAATTAGCTCCCGATTGCCTCCATCGGGGCTTTTACTATCAGTAGCAGGCAATAGGATATCCGCTTCTAATCAATTCCTAGTCAGTTTCACTACATTCTAAACAATCTAATTAAAACTATCCAGATTACAATTGCCTAAAACTTCTACAGTCCAGTATTCCAAACGATTCTTTAAAAGATTGATATATGGATTTACATGGCTTTGCGCACACTAAGCGCTTAGAGAAACACGTGTATAAGTCTAGAATGCAGTAAAAAATAGTTTCGGAAGTTTTTCTTATTCAATATCCTCCATTGAGCAAAAGATTTTATTTAAAGATAAAATATTTTTTTATATAGCAATCTGGACCATCTAGAAGACTCAAAGGAAAATTTTAGCGAGAAGTTTGAGTGTTTTTATTTGAAGAAAATATGATCCAAATTTACTAACAGCGTAATTAGCAAAGTACGTAATTAGTAATATTTTTTCTCCAACATTTTTGACGTAAAAACTTTATCAATAATTGGTTGCAAATTTACAATTTGTTCTACATTAAATATTTATTTAAAAACGACTTGAAATTCCATTTTATTTTTCCCATTTTCAATCTCTTCAAACTCAGATTTCGGTTGATTTATAACATAATTTCATTTAAATAAGACAATCTTGTTATCTTTATCATTTAGATGTTTATTAGTTACTAGAACCTAAGCTTTCGTCTAAATATTTAAGATTGCCTTTTATTTGTATTATATTTAACAAAATGGCGGTGACCAAGTGAGAAGTGTACTAATTGATTTTTTGTTTTCTTACGAAAGTAGTGATATAAATTAGACAAAACCTGATAAAAAGAGGAATTCGAAACTCGAGAAATAGGAATTCCATGCAATAAATGACAACTTTATAATAAATGCTAAAATAGTAATAATGACTAGCATAGCACCTCTAAAACCCCCGAAAACACATCTTTAAATTAATTCCAAAAAATGGACATTTTAAAACTTCAGCAACACATCCGCCTTTGTTTTTGCTTTGGTTGACTAATACAAAAGTTTTATGCTTGTGTATTTCTCTACATATTTAAAACTATTACTATAGAAAGTCTTATAACATGTGATCCTAAAAAGGGATAATTGCGGCGTCACATTTCTTACGTACGTCTGAATATTTTGGTATATTATTTTCTAGTAGCAAGCACGTATCTAAACGTTTTACATGATGGAGGTGTTAAAGTAAATTTAATATATTAATTAATATAATTGGTCATCATGGTTTTTGAATAAACCGTATATGTTGATATGAAGTAAATCTTTAGTATCTTTATAGGCTTATTGGTTTTGCATGAAGCTTTAAATGAAGCATGGTTTAAGTTATGTTTTGAATAAAAAATTTAATAAACAGGAACAAACAACCCGCTTATCAAATATTTGAGACTTAAGAGCATCCTTTGACCTATCGAGATAACTTGAATCTCTCTGTAATCCGCATTGTTTTTTTTTCGATTCGACAATGGAATATTTTTCTCGTATTATTATTTATTATCTAAGCATACGCGTAGGTTCCGATGACAGCGTGACATTCCTCTCAACAATAGTATCAAACCATGACACATGCCTTTTTGTATCATCCGTAAAATTCGTCTTTTTCTCGGAATTGCACATTTCAAGGTTGTTTCAGTATTTTATTATTTTTTTTATCTCTCTTTTGATTTTTAAAAAAATCACAAACAACACGCCTGTGTCCCACTTTGAATGAAGTAGAACGGATAGACGAAGGTGGCTTCATAGTAACATGCCTACCTGATCACGGTGAGTATCATGGATAGCGGCGTCTGACCACTGTACCGAACCGAAAGGTGTCATTAACATTTGTCGTTCTCATGGTAGTCATATTGATTACATGAACTTCACACCCTGTTGATTGTGACTGAGCAGAATGAATCGTAGTGGCGCCACTATACAATTTCTTCCAGTTTTTCGTATTATTATACACTCTGTGTCTTAGCTTCTCAACAACATATCTCTTCTACATTACCACTTTTTTTGTGCAGGAAAAAAAATTCTGCATGCCTGTAACTAGCATAGCTTGATATATCCGTCGTACATTCAAAGGATGTAATGATTTATATTTATGCTAAATGATTTTGCATCACTGCATTATTTTGTTGTAATATTAAGTATTTCCATTTCAATAGTACTTTACTTTTTGCTCAAATTTAGTTTTTGTGAAAGTTTCTTCATAGCAACTGTCGTATTTTCTTGGGGGGAAAACAATACGACGTTTCTAAACCGTCAGCTTTATTGCATTTTACGACACCGAAGTTAAACCATTATTGTCGCACCTTTGACGTGTCTACTTGGCGAATTGTTTACAGTACATTCCGTAATCCATAGCATGTGTATCACGTGTTTGAATTTCTTTCGTATTTTTTCAGTTTAGAGGTCTGATGCAGGTATGCTTTCAAGAAAACAATTTTTTTCCTTCTTCAGTAACTAAGTGAATTTATGGTCTTAAAAATAGGAAAAAATATAATTTCTTATTTCGTTACCACATAGTTCAAACTTTTAATAGAAGTACTTACTCTTATTTGATGATCATATTTTTTTCTAAATTTGAAATCCTCTAACGGTAAATCCCCGGCTCAAAGGTTTAATGGACGATAAAAACTCAATAATTATTTCTAATTTCTAATTTATATCTAATAAACAATCATATCAATCAATAATCATATTATTATAAAATTTTTAACTTATCACTCTGGCCATAAAATAACAAAACAATTTAAGGAAAAAAAAACTTTTAGTTAAGCAGTAAATTTTATAATTTTTCCAAGTAAAAGGGAAAGGTTGAAAATCCTAAAGCTTTGATTTTAAATTTTAACTTTAAGATAAGTAAGTATTCAATCCTTTAGAATAAGAATAGCATAATTTTGTTGAAGAAAACACTAGAATTAGACACTTTATTAAAGTAAAGTAAAAAATATTGGCTTTGGGATTACTTAGTTTATTTACTCGTGTTGTATAGAGGACATTATTCCAATCTAAGTGATTAAAACAAAATAATAGTAGTATCGAAAAAGATAAAAATTATTTTATCTCGTAGTGACCCAACATTATACGCGAGAACATATGTTTTGATGGATTTTTGAATGCCTAAACCGATCTATTTCCTTAAAAATACTAATTACAGGTGTGCTTCATTACCTTCATTACAACATCTACGGGGATGGTAGTCAAATTTGAATATCAGACAGACAGACAAACTGATTTAAAAAATTGTTTACCAAAAATAAAATGAATATGTGTTTTTTAAAAATAAGTAAAAAGCGAAACAAGTCCCGGCAGCGCGAACAGCAGAAACTTTGAACAGGAGCGGAAACCCGCCAAACGTCGTTGCGGGCGCACAGCGACACAGCATCAGGTTATGCAAGATCGAAGGTGATCATGACCGGACAATCCGTCCTCAACGGAGTGACCTGTTAAGGCCGGAGGAAGGGTGCACGGGATACCGCGACCTGTACCGGGCGATCTAGAAGTTAGAATTTCATGCGAGTGATGGCCCCTAATAAGCGATTGCAAATTAATTGCAGGCTGGCGTGGACGCGATGTCGTGACATGCCGCCGATAACGCGGACTGGCGCATTGGAAAATACGAATTCAAGGTCCGGGCTGGTTGATTAATTACAGACGCCCGCCCACGAAAGAAATAACGCGATAAGATTAGCAATCAGGGAAATCCTGTGTTTACCGGTTTTTTGTAGACCACAGAGGAAATAATTGCCATCGGCATCTATCGAATCTCATTGTTCACTAAATTGTCAGTAAGGCGACAGAAGACGACACAAAAAGTTAAAATTTCCACTTTAAAATCATTCAAATGATTGGCAATTTATGTCTTTCATATTCAAATTTAATCAAAAAAAAATCATAAGATTGTCTTTTTATTTGTGTGATTAAACTTAAATGTATTACTCAATGGTACTTCCAGTGTAGTTAAAATATTATCTATAAAATACATTTTAAAAAACTGCATGATATTTTAGAATATTTTTAAAGTCAACAAAGACTGTTTTTTGCTTCATTCAAATTATATTTTTTGTCGATTAAATACCGAACATTTCATTCTGGCCATTTTGGTAAATGTAGGAATATCTTGACGCGTCGTAAACCCAGTATTAAAACAGGATTTTCTAATAACTATGATCGATTGAGTATTGGTATATGTGTAAAGGTATAGCTATTAAAAATAGATATCAAGCGATGACAAATAGTAGTAATATCTTAATACACAACAAGTATTTGTAGTCTTGGTCAGTTCGAAAAATCTCGTAAGAATCATTGTCCTGTTTCACAATTTCGTATGATTGTTCAATTGTTCGTTCAGAAAATCTGGAAAGATGAAGCATTCAATTACCTGACCTTTTTGATGCATAAAAACTCGTCCAAAAATTTCGTTTTGCGGTTCATGACTGTATGCTTGAAATGGATGTGGATTATTGCAAATACTTAATACCTGTAATAAGTCAATAAATCAAGAGGTGTGCATTTCCAAGGCAATTCTATTCTTGAGAAATAATATAATGTCTATATATTAAAATATTTTATGGTACGGAAAACTTATCACGCGAGTACATTTTGCCGTTTGATCGTTTTTTTCTTCTAAATGACTGTCTTACCCTAGGTACAACAATTCCCACCTTTACATGCTCTATATCTCTTTCTTTTTAAATTCAGTGTTCACACTAACTTTTAGTAAAATTTAAATAAACATTTCAAATAATATTTAAAACTTAATCACTATTATATTTAAAGTGCTATTTATTATGAACCCTTTTATTTCGCATGAAATATTCCGAACGAAATAATTGCTAATTAAATATGAAGGATTTTCTGTATATTCTACTTTGCGTACGTAGTCAGGTAAAAAGGTGACCTTTTCTTGAACTATTTAAGAACTCATTTGAATAGATACAACATGCGATACGTGTCCGTACGACATGAAGTAAAAGCTGTCAACCTCTGATAACTATCAGCAACAAAAAATTGTGCTGTGAAACTACCCGACTCTAGTATTATGGGCATATCCACAGGGTTTGAAGACAATTATTGATCTTAATAATAATAATAGCACGTGGAAAATATCCACTTCTCTGCCAAATGTTTGCGGTCTACCATAAATCCACGGTTAACGCAATTGCGTTACAGTCGTGATTTCGCAGCTCGAACCTTTTTGCGTTTTTCTACCTGCCAGTGTAAGAGCACAGAAAACCGCTAACTTCGTGCCGCCGTGTGGGTTTGCCCAGGTGGATCGTCTCCATCCGCTCCGAGCAATACCTGGCAATTTCCATAGGCCCAATTTTCTCCTTCTGCGACGGTAGCAAACGAAGCCGTTTCCGGATGACTTATTTTCCGGTGAGTGCTAGTACGCCATGTGCCTTTGTTGTTGTTTTCCTAATTCTCAAGGAACTGCTACGACTGCGCCGATGGCGGCTCCCCTTCATCAGAGACCGCAAAGGTGCAAATTCCACAGCTGCCGAGAACCATTGTTTGTGATCGCCTCTATCGCGGCGTAATTAAACCCGCGCAAACGGACAGTTTTCATGAATGAAATTCGCCGTCGTCTTTTTCCGCCGGTTTTCTCGTTTCGCGAATATCGAGATCGCCGATTCGTCGCTCGCATCTGTCCGTGGTCCACGTGCATCATCATCCGCCGCGGGCGAGGAGTTTTCCCGGCGATAATCCGCGAGCGCTTCATTAATTCATTTTATCTCGAACCGCTGAGGCTGCGTCGAACCACCAGTCTTGCCGATACCGCTTCTGCTGACAGTGTTGATCAGATGCCGGTAATGAGCGCAATTACGCACAATGACTTATTGAATTGGATGCAAGTGGCTGGAACACGTCCACACGGCCAGCACCAAGGCTACGCCTCACGCCGAGGTTCCCCTGCACCGCTACGCAATTACCCCTTGACCCGTGCAACGGGTATCAAATCAAGTAATTTTACCTTTTTGAATATGCAATTGATCATCAATTCGTGTGTTTTTCATGTACACCTCGGTCTCTTTTTACGCGGTAGATGCGTACCGTGTAAAAAAAGCCGTGCAAAAAAAGCCCGCGTAAAATAAAGAAACCGCGTAAAGAAAGGAACCAGATAGGAGTGGTGTGAAGTGGAGGACTGAAGTTGCAGTTACTACTGAGAAATTAGAAATCTGCTACTAGATCTATTTTAGTAATTTCACAGATTTTTATTCTGATTTTAAAACGAAATAATTTCGTAATATTGTGCATTTTAAATTTATCAGCGATTATTTACAAAAATACAAAGTCTATTTAAGGAAAGAAAGTAAATAGAGTTCTTAAAGTTTTATTAATTCGCTGATTTCTGAATTTTGCAAGAACTGCGTTTGTTTTTTTTTTTTTTGTAGAAAGAAGAGATACAATTTTAAGAATCGAATGAGGATTGCGAATTTTTGTTTATGTCTCCTAGTCTCCTATGGGTGTATTTAAATTGTAAATACCATCAACAGTCAGAATGATCAGGATGTGATAAGAAATTAAGAACATTCTTAAGGTTTTCAAGCAGCCGGCATAGTATTCCAGGGAAATTCAACAAATATCGGGCATAGTTCTTCCAGCTTCACGGCTTCAAAATCGCAAAATTTGATTTATTTCGCGGCCGCCAAATTTGAAATGCTAATTCTTAATTCTTACGTCCTGTCTCTACATCTCTTGTGCGCCTGATCAGGTGTGTGCGACGGAGAAAATCAAGTTCAACTCTAAAAAACTTCATGAATCTTAATCTTAACAGATTCTGGAAGCGGATAGAAAGTCATCGACTTCCTCTGAGGGTCATTGTGAGCCTCTGACGGATGAAAGTCGTTCTGAGCGCTGAGACTCGAGTCCGAAACCTGAAAGATGCTTAGCTTGCGCAGATTGTCGCTGCTACTTTTGTCTAGTACGTTTTTTTATGCGCCGTATACGTCCTCCACACCGGAGTGATGTAATCGCGAAACTTTTCACGTTTCTCAGAAGTGGAATTTCAATACTAACTAGCCGACTAGTTCCCAATACCACAAGATCGAGATACTTGACCCAATGACTTTGCTAGACGGCCGGGAGGTCGAAGGATCAAATTAGTCAATGTGCCATTAATTAGTCGAGGTGTCAAACGCACTGTGGCTTAAACCCTCGAAATTTGTAAATGAGGCGTAAAAGCGACCAGCTGGTCCGGCGGCCAACATCCGAACAAACAAAAGATGAGATTTATCACCTCGAGCAACGAAAACAATTTGTCCCGTGGACGGCAACACACGAGCGAATTTTACCACAAAATGTGCAATTAATTCTTCTATCTAGTACGTTTCTAAACTTTAGTATTTGCTGAATATTATTGAATAACTTTACATAGTTTTTGGATCTTTTCGCAAACATATAAGTCGAAATAAATATACATTCAAAAATTGCAAATATTTTGTATTTACCTTAATATTCGGGGGCCTTAAATATTTCCTCAATTGTATTTATCAACATTTAGTTGTGCTAGAAGCACCGATGTTAGATTCAAAGTAAATACGAACTCATTAAAGACTTACGGATCTTTGAAGGTGTCATTTCAATACACTTTCTCAAATCCACGTCATAGTCTGGTTGCCACTGACGTCATTCTAATTTCTAGTTTTAATTTTCGCTAGTATGGAGTTCATTACTTACATCAACCTGTCATTGCTGCTTTAGTTAAAATTCAAGAAATTTTTCTTATGCATTAATAACTTATTATGTATTTCATATTGTAATCTAAATGTTCAGTCTTATGCTATTTCAAAATGATAGACTTTAAGAAAAAACGCATGTAGTAGCAAATGTTCCAAGAAGTTTATTAATATAATGAAGAGTTTGAAGCAAAATTTTGAATTGTTTAATGAAGCAAGATTTTTCTAAAAAATGTTTCTTTATTATGTCCTTTTTTTAAATATATCGCCTTGAATACCAAGACTCTTTCTGCTTAATGATTCAACGGTATTGTCAAGTATCTCGTTTATATTCCGCGGTAATTAATCACACGATATCTGGATTTACGATTTGCATAAGCATATTTACACTTTAAATGGAAAGAATTTGTCAAAAATGCATAATAGAACTTTCACCGACTATGCACGGGGTCGATCTAACCGTAGTGCTCGAAATCTACTTTTAAAGATCGTGTGGATCCTTTTAACTACTACTACTACATAGCACATGAAAAAAATCATGTTCGAAATTTCCGTTATTTGATTCTACATAATATTTTTAGTAACAAATAATATAATTTTGTATTATGGACATGGGGGAACTAAATGATCCGAAATGCGACGAATGACAATTTAACAACTTACATTCTAAGTGCATGTTTCCAATACGAAATAATATTGCACAATTCTTCATTCTTACCGCCAAAAACAATGCTAACCAGTTTTATGATGCAACAATTCGTAAAAGAATTTCCCAGTCGATTAAACGATTTTTTAGTCCATAGAAAATACCTGAAAATTGTTTCCGCCTGCTGGCCCGCGCGCTATGACAACCGGGGCGCTTTCCTAACCCAGATAGAGATCTCGAATTAACTGGCATTAGCCACATAATCCGCATTTTTCCATAAAATTCCACGTACCGTGCCGTGCAATGCTTCTGTTCAAGTTGTCCATCGTCTTGGCCACCGCACCGCCGCTTCGCGCGTTATTCCACATTTACTCAAGTACTGCAATGGACGGCCTTTACTGTGGCCGTCCTCGGCGTCGCCATGTCGTCGTCGTTGTCTTTTGAATTCCCACCGAGAGCAATCTAGATAAAGGCGTCGATTGCACGAGTTCGCCATGTAGGTAAAACACATTAACGGCACACGAGCGGACGCAACATCTGTTTCAACGATACCGCATCACGCCCGCTCCGGCGGAAACAATAGCGACATAGGTGCAATTGTTATTTAAAATGTCTCCCGGCGATTGCATTCCCCTGCAGTTTGCCTTCCATTCATTTCTCCTTTAATACACCGATCTTGAGTTTCTCCCAAGAGGCCGTTCAAGATCAACTCCAAAGCTCATTTAGATCCGGATCCGGCTGCGGTGACCCATTTTCCACCTACACGCGCCGCTATCAGTTTTTTCAATATGATTTCAATCGACAGCTTTGTATTGAACGAATCCGTGGAGATCGAACCAGAAAAAAAGGCGAAGAGAAGAAATCGTTCGGGTAAAAAAAAATAAATAATCTTACGGCCACCTATATCTACTAACGGTTGTTAATGAATTAGAGATCGTTGATCTTTCCCAGCGGAATTTCACGTACCCTCCATCAACCAGGATCGCTACTCACCTTAACCGTAGTTGAACAAGTTTGCAAATCGTCAGCTATCAAAATAATCAAGACGCGATTCACAAATTGAAAATCTTTCCTCGGTGCGATGCACGATCGTCTTAGTATCAGAGTCAATTGTGCAAATGTCTTAAGTGACTTGCTTCTCCGCAATTGTATTCATAAAACACCTCTAAGCGGCTTAAGAGCCAACAGCTCGCTCAATTCAGCTCAACAGTTTCGAGATGGCTAGCGAAGACGAAGACGAAAACATGATGATCTACCCGATCGTGTGCATTTCACTTGAAAATGTCTAGCGATCTTGCGGAGGTGTGCTCATGTACCAGCAAACCAAGTTGCCAGCGCTCTTCGTGTACAAGAAGAGAAAGGAGCTCTGGGGTCTGGGACCGGCATCTGGACGACGACGGAGTCATAAGGTTGGTGGCTTTCTGAAGATCACCGGGCTGATTGATATGCTGATCCGGCCGCGCGGACTAGTTCCTGAGGGAGTTAGTATGGTATCGTTCGTTTGAGGTAGCGCGCGCATGGGGATTTACGTGATCCATAGAAGGTCTTCAGCACTTTGCCAAGTGGCCTTATGAGTAATTGATCGTTTTCTTAAGATTAAATTAACCACAGCCAACGACATTGACCTACAGCAGTATAGTTACTCTGTTTTATCGTTTAGTAATGCATATATTTTTCGTTTATTAATATTATTGCTTCATTTTTTTCTATTTTTCATATCTGACATTCTTTTTTCTTTTCATTTTACAGAGAATTCATGGTTCGCCTTTCCTGGTATGGTTTGATTTTAATTTTTATTTATAATAAATAATACGGGTCAAAACAAAGAAGACAGTATAACAGGCTTAAGGAAGTATAACACAAAATTAATAATAAAATCTTATTTACAAAATATTAAAGAATATCCAGCAAACAAAGTGAAAAGTAACGAAACTATTATAGTAAAATATTTTCGGTGTTATCCACTTTTTTTTTTATAATTCAATAGTTTTTTACATGGACGAATCCTGTTGCTTAAGTAGCTTATCACATTAATTTATATCGACTGATAGCCCAGCGAAAGATGTAATAAGAATTTGCAAAATTTATTTTTATGCAATACAAAAACTACTTACAACCATTTTCATTACAATTACAAAGATTCATTACACAAGTGTTGCCAAAAACCTATAAATAATAGAAAGGACCTACTTCAGGACAATCGGGATCCTCCGTATAAGAAATAGCGAATGGTAAAGCAAATGTAATTGCTCGTAAGCAAAAAATAAAATAACGCAATAAAATATATCTTAAAAATTTACCTAGGAAGGGAAATAAGCAGGTATTCCGCATCTTATTCTAGATCTGATTATAGTAAAATTTATATGAAAAGCTCCTGTAAAAACTACACGAGTGACCACAATTTCGGTTGACTATTGGGAGTAAAATCAAATTCGCGTAGTTTATATATCAGAAGGGAACTTTATAAAAACAAAAACAAATTTATGAACAAGTCGAGATTTGTAGGCACTCTGGACCTTATTTTTCCTTTGTTAATTTTCCCTACATTAAAAAGTTCAACAAAATCATATTTGAAAAAAAGTTTACGGTGCTCTGCATCACATGCACAAATCGGCATAAAGACATATTTTTGGACATTCACGATCTTGGACAGAAGGAGTAACGTCAGCTGAAGCAAATACTGATAAAGAAAAAAATAAGTAACACGTTAAAAAGGCTTTTTAAAAATTACCTGAGAGAAGAAAAATACAAGTGATCTTTATGTTGTAAATTTAAATCACCAATCAGCGCATGCTTCAACTACAATGTGTTTATATATACGAGTACTAGTGATTCTAGTCGTGAAGGAAAACAATTAGACAATTCCCACGACCAGAATGCATGCATCACGTTTTCATTTAATTATTGGCGATAAAAATAAGTGAACACATTTTATATATCAGAGAACAAAAAGGGGAAAACCCCATAAAACTTAAAAGATAATAAATATAAGGACTCAACATTATCGTTAATAAAATTTTCATCATATAACATAAATAATTTATACAAGAAAATAGATTAGATTTTACATGCAATGTAAAATTGTATTACAAATTCTATAGAATTTGTTTTCCAACAAGCCTCATACAAGTAAGTTCGGTTAATTAAAGCTTATTAATTATAATGCGACTGTATATTCAATTTGTTTTAACTTTGGAATAAAAATATAATAGGACATCTAATCCGTCTGTCCGTAAAAGTCCTAACGTGTAAAATAAGTTTCGAGATTTGCAGAAAAAAAACAATTAAACATTTTTTACATTGGAACGTGTATACGAATTTCAAATAAAAATATGGATTGCTCCATGCTTGAGCTTAACTTGCACTCGGCCAGTATTTATTATTAAATCAAGTCATTATTGATCACAAATTAGTCGAACATAAATAGAAAAGAACTAGATATAATTAGTCAACCTTTACGGAGAAAATGAACGATGCAAAACATATTTTCAAAAGCATAAAAAAGGCATATTATCATCTAGGATACTTAAGTTTGAAGTGTCAATTGCTCAGAAATGGGTAAATTGCAAAAAGTTCTAAATGCTTGCAAATAAAGCCAAATAAAAATAGCAATATAGAAAAATATGAACGAAACTAATAGTAACACAAATAAAATGTCCAAGTTAAAAAATTACTAGGAATAAAAACACCATAAATAAAAATAATAATTAATGTTGAATAATACCAGTATTTAATTTCTAAGTCAAATTTGAAAAAAAATGTGCGTTAGATAATATTCTGTATTAATAACATTTATATTTAATTTTTATTGATTTATAACGCTTTATTTGAAAACAAAACAGAGAATTAATTTTAAACAATAAAAATTGGAGCCTCGTTAATTACCCATTATTTCTAAAATTATAAGTTGGTAGAAGTATTCACTTTATTACATAAATAAAAACGTATGTAAAATTTCTGTTCGTTTAAAATTGAAAAAACGGTCTGGTCGATTAATTTTAGTCCTTGGAAAATAAAAATTTTATTTTCTATCTTTTCAACAAAATGTTCTCAAATAGTATTACGCAATAATCTGGTAAATAGAGCGTTACACCGGAATTTTTAAGATCATATTTTCGGATGGGTGTAATTGGACATGACAAAATACATATATGAGAATAAATGATCTTGAAATTTGTTGATTAGCAAAAACCCGGCACATAATTCTCCATGAAGTGATTTTTTCACCAATAACACGGACTCACGGCTAAGCAAAAGTTCTGTCAGTTTTTCTACTATCAATTACAGGAATTCGCCTTATTAGGGCGCATGCGGCACGTGATCAAATCAATTCCCCGCGATTCATTTGTTATAATTGATCGCATCTTGAGAGTTCCGATGAATTTTTTATCACCTCGCCGTGATCGCGGCGAATTTCTTATTTCGTTTTTTGGTCCCGTAAATCTTGTAACAAGCAATTTCACTCCGTTAAGAATTGAACGCGGTCGAGCCTACGAGATACCTCCGCCGTGGCTAGCAACGTGTCTTGCGAGCGACGGTCTGTCCCGGCCCCAGCCATTCACTTTTTTCACTCTCTTCGGGACCTCATCGCACTTGATTGGATTCCGCTGTTAATTTGGGGCCTTAAGCATTTCTTTCATTTTTGCCTTTTGATTTTTTCTGGCGTTTTTTCCGTCTTGATTTTTTTACGCAAACTTTCATGGTGCTTACCTGCTTGACTGCTTTTTCTTTTCTTTTGGGCGGTGGCGCGGCGGTGGGCACGCCATACGCCTTCACCTCCCCGGCCTTTTCTCTTGGCATTCAGCGGTTTTTTTACTTTCGGCTATTCCCTTTAATCGAGGCTTTTTCATCGGTCGATCGAATTAGATCGAGCAATTTGACCGGCCAGAGTATACCGCCCAGGGGTCTTTCTGACCAGCATTAAAATCTCAAGAAGCCGGCACCAAAGGTGGATTTGATCTTAGATTTGGACACTGTTCGAACACCTATTCCTAGCCGTACCTTTGTCACGTCGGACTTTTGCCGTGCGGCTGCATAGGAGTGACACAGCCCGCGAAAATTTCGAACCATTTAAACGACGACGACGAACCAGTTTTCTTTCACACAGTCCTCAACTCTGACATTCTCCAGGGACTTGAATGCCCCAATTTAAATAATTTCGAAGAGAAAGGCACGGCACTCTCCGGTTACTCAAGCGTGCTGCAAGTTTTCTTGACGCACGTAAGACTTTGGTCTCAGATGGACCTCGTTGAAGTCAAGCGAACTTGCCTGCTTGCGGGCAAGGAGTGGTGTCGTGCCGAAAGACATAAGACATCTTGATTGGACCGATGATTAGATTGACACCAAGAAATGGATTGCCGTTGTACGCAGCCGAATGAATGAATTCGAAATCGAATATTTTGAATGTAAATTAATGCCAAATCACGCCTTGCGTGCGATCACTGGCAGCCTACATTTCACCCCATAGTCTGCTTCCGCCCATAAATGTTTACAGTTTTGGACCGCACCATCTAAAATTATCTAACGATTAAAAGGTATTAGAAAAAGGTGAAAAAAAGGTCTGCTCTTTTTTGTCCAGTGATTTATCTTACACCGCATTTGGTCGACGGTCGGTTTTGTTCAATTCAATCAGATCTGACAAAACACAAATAATAATTGTCGCAGTTCTCTCGTTTCACCTTTTAGCTCTGCCATTAAGTGAAATCATAAATTTGGCGAAGCGTTAAAACCGGACGTGTAACCGCCGCTAAATGTTACCTGTTGGAAAAGAACTGCTGAAAACTCAGTACAGAAAAAAAAATATATATTTTTTAGTTCATTTCTTTAATGCCATTTCGTGCACAAATTACCTTTTTCCCCTTTTTTGCAACGTGAAGCAATCGCGACACGTGCCGTTTTCAGATTACGTAAGTCTTTCTTTATTACGCTTTCTGTGTCACTGTGAAATGGATTTTCTGCGGTGCAACTATACAAATTTTCCGCGAACTTCATTGGATAGGTACTCGAATCATTGCAAATATCTGGCGTTTTAGGTGTCATGAGAAAATTTTATTTCTGCCTTTTTAAAGGAGGAAACTAACAGAGGAAGTAACAATGTTTATCATTACGTTCCCAATATTGCAATCAATAATTAAAAAATAATATTCAATTGAAGTTCGATTTACCATGTTACGATTTCGTCATACACGATTTTATAAATTTTAGTTTTAAGCACGTATGTTTTAATGAATGTAATCAGTAATATAATCTTTGATTATAATTGAATAGGTTTTTTCATAATATCATTATATGGTAAAAATTCATTATTTTTCTTTGTTATATGAAAGGTGTTGGTACAATGTATCTCACTAACAGTGATCTAAAATGTTCAAAAAACTTACGAATATTCTTTTAAAAAATCATATTTTTTTATTACAAACATACTGGAAATTTTCGATTTCAACGAAACCATATTTCAGTATTATATTTACGAAATGTGGTATCACGTTTCTACTCTAACTTCTAACAGAAAATACTTAATTTTCGAAATAGTGAAATTAGTATTTGCTAAATAGTTTTAGTTCACGAAAAAATTGGAAATTGTTGTATACTTAACAATAATTGTAAAATACTTTCTTGTTAAGCACCTTATCTTGGAGATTTTTATTCGTTATTAATATGTAATCACGTCTTTCTCATTATGTTTTCCATCTACTAACATTTTTTTAATAATTACGATAGAATTACTTACGTATACTACAAGTCCTATAATAACTTCTTTTTTGATCTTTTATCCATAATTTTATAAAATTCTTATAAAATGTGGATAAATTTTTCATTTTTGATATTTGTTTCAATAATTCTATTAGTTTTGAAATATTTAAAATTGGTAAACTTCGCTGATTTTCTTAACTATCTGAAATAATACTCAATTTATAAGACAAAAAATATATTTTTAATATGAACTTAATAAAACTAGTTTCACATAAATCAGAAGTACTACATACTTGTACATGTGAGGTCTTCGATTCCTTAAAAGAATTAAAAATTCAATAAAAATTTCAACAATGTACTTTAAAAGTAGTAAGTAGAATGTAAAAGCTTTTAATCTACAATGTTCAACAATTGAATTTAAGTAAATGGCATGGCTCAAATTACACAGAGTCTTCTTGCTCTGCCTTTTATGTACTATCATATAAGATTTCCAGACGTACACCGTTTAAGAAGATTTTTTATAGAGCCTTTGTCAGTAAATTTGCTATTTTTTCTCGAATTTTGGACTAGAAAAGTGGTATCCATTTGTAACCCTTTGAAGGTTTATATTATGGTACAATGTAGACAAATGTAGCATCCCTATCATCTTCCGCAAAACGTTCCCACAAGCAAAAATGCCGTGCATATCTTTTTTACCGCTGTACATTCTTTGCTAATACGCACGCCCATTCGAATATAACTGCGGCGGTCATAGTTTCCCATAAAAATCGCCTTCTTATGAGACTGCTAATCACTTAATCAGTTAAGACTTTCCAGAGGAATGTTAAATGCAAACCGCACCCATCTTAAGTGTTCACCAGGCATCTTAAGCAGTGCGACGACGCGACAACGGTGGCAAGGCCTGTCCGCTCGAACCAGTAATCGCTGCAAAAGTGAGTTGCAGACAAGAATTCGGTGGTGCACCTTTCCCTTCACCAAGAAATTCTGCCTGAAACCGTTATTATGAAGAATTTCAACTTTCAAAAGTCTTCTTCTGCTCCCCGCAGCTAGGTCTCCTTACCGGCGCGACGCGACGACCATAGAATTTACTGTATCACCTGTGAAACGCGCAGTACCTCTCACCCAGTGTCCACCGGTCTCGACGCTGAAAGGTTTTTCCTCAAGAGGTGCTTCCATCGCCCTGCGGGAATTCATCGGTTTACTATATAAGCATCTATAGTCACTTGTGCAAATTCCCACAGGTAAATTCGCTATTCTTAGAGCGCGGGGCTGGAATCCGTCTGGAAGACAAACAAAATCCACCGTAGTCTTGAACGGAAGTCTTAAGTCGGTGCACTTAGCTAAAAACGCGCCCGGTCTGCATGTCGTGATTCAATATTTAGCGAAAGTAGTGATCACGTTCATCGTCTTACCTGGCTGCGCCGGTACATTTATGATCCTTTCTTTTTTCTACCCGTTCGCGATCGGTTCGCGAATTGCGAATAAGGCGTACCCAGAGCACTAAAGCATAAATGGGCTCAATTTGAAAGGATCATGTCCGGTTCGATTAATTTACTGATTTCTGGGAAGTCGCGTACTGTCCACTTGCGCCGGTGAGCCCAAGAAGCTTGCCGGTCCGGGCTAGCCAAGACGGACCAAGAGGTGTGTCCGTCGGCGCGAGGTATATGCATAACGAATGCGCTTGCGGAACCAGCGCGGCCGCCCATTCCCGTGCGCACTATCTAATTTGTTTACATAAGAATTTTTCATACAGCCCAGGCGCGAGCCCTCGAGTCCCACTTGTTTGCGGTCAAGCATCGTTCACCTGATCATCGCTAATCGCTTTCCAACACGAAGATTATGCGGAAGTACACTGTCAAGAAGCTTGCTGGGGGTTCAATGGCCTTCGATGGCTCTTCAACACGCGTGAGGTAAGAACATTCTGAGGAAGACACCTCAGGGTTTATAGAAATGCGGAAAATTTCCATAAACCCAACTACTACAGAATCAATAGCCACGTAAACGTAAAGATTTTTTGATGAGCATATGCCTGACATGTCGCTCTTATAATGGCGCTTTTGGATCGCAATGTGTCCAGTTCCCAACTGTGGAACTATTTTCAATTAAGCGGAAAGTAGAAAGTTGCTCCGTTATGGATATATGGATGATCTACCAATCAATATGAATATTGTACCTGATCGGCCTCTAAATTTTTTTCTGACTAAAATAAAGTAAGATCCAAGTATAAAATTTGGTTTGTTATTTTTCCTCCCATCATATCTGGTAAGCATCAAATCACCAGACTTTAACTAGGAAAACTTATTATATATAATATAAAAGTTATTATAAATACTATCCGATTTTCTTTTTGCTAATTGCATTTTAATGTTTTATTATTGGTTTTTCTAATTTTAGATGTTCATAGCTTGTCAGTCTGAAAAAGTTTTCTTCAATTTTCATTTGATACTCAGAAAAATACCCAGGGTTTATTCATATCTGTTAATAATATATCCAGGGAGTTTGGTAATTCCAAAAGTAAGAAATCATGACTCCTTCCATATAAAAAGTCTTTAACTTTTCCCACCTTATTCTCCGATTCCGTATGATGACATAAATTGTCATGAGAAAAGATAAAAAAGTTTTAACATAAAGTTGTAAAACCTTGGTGTAATCTTAAAACTATATTGAAATAACGATAATAACTAATAAAAAATATTTAAAAAAGCTATTTTATCCTTTACGTAGAAAGGTATCGAACACGAACTTTGTCTAGATGATCTTTGACCTAACGATTAATGCTAACTTAATGTTTAATAAGACTGTAGAACGACCGCAATTGCCACCAGGTAAAGGGTCCCACAAAATGAAAATATATTTTACGACTTGGAGGCTACAAACAATCCGAAGACCTTTAATTGCCGGATTGAGATCTTACACCGTGTTTTACTTCATTTTGGATCATGCCCAAATTTAAATGTTTACCTATAAAATTTACCTGACTTTAATGACCCGCCCAGTTCCTTTGTTTTTGTGCAAGTTATCTTTATTTGCCAGCGTTGAGTATTGAGATGCAGTGTTTTGTTGTTTGGATTAATCTTTTCGCCGGAATCCGGATCAGATATTTGAATATTTTTCATTCCCTGAAGTGTTATCGCCCTCAACCATGACTCAGAAGCCAAAAACCTAGTATGGCTCCACTCTAATCAAGTGAGATCAATGGCACTCGAATGACCAGTATTCGGTTGAGCGCACGTCAGCGTTAGCAAAAAACTAACAAGAAACGTAAACAAGCGCCTCAATGACACCACCTGAACGTGTTTTTATGCATAACTACCTTTTGGCACATTTTCCCAAGATCGTTGAACCCAATTAGATGCCTTGGCGTCCACCCTCTTCAATTCGCGGCCGTGAATGTGTTTTATATGTGCCGTAACCGAGTGCTGCAACTACGTTCCAAGGTAGCCAAATTCATCCCAGTTGGTCACTGGTAGAAACTACGCATTCGGCAAACCTCTTTTCAAACCTAATTGAACTAAGGCTTGGCTCAACGACCGTTGCGTAAGTGAAAAATAAACAAACGCACGTCCACACACACTGTCACAATCGCGACCCAGGTAGGCCTCTGATGGAGGTTGCTTTATTAGCCGCGACATTGATAATGAAAATGTCGGTGAGCTTCTTCAAGAAATTGCCGGAGACGCAAGCCATCTCCCCACCTGTACAACATTTGCGATCTGCGTTGTAAATGTAAGACGGTCGGTGTGCAGGTTCCTACTTTCCAGGTGATTTCTCAGGTAAAGAACTCTTGTTTTTTACTTCATTTTCTTGAGAAAATCGCTGCCACTGTCAAGGCCATCCGAATTTTTGTTTTTGAATGAGCGATGACCCGGCCGGTAGGGGACACCCACTTTACGCGCTTGTACCTGGTGATGCTGCAAGGTGATGTTTTTTTTATTTATTTTGGAGACGATTTTTCAGAGCCAATTATTCTTGTTTCCGTCCGGATGTCGTAGTTTAAAAATGGGATCTTTGACAGTACTTCCCCCTAGCTCTCCACTACCTTATTAGTTTGCGCAGTTCTTCCATTATTTATGTGATTTAACAAAGGCGACAAAAGCACAACATTAAATATTTAGGTCTCATGTAATTAAAGGGTTTATTACTTAAAATTATTACACACACGATAGATATTGGTTGCACTGCCAGCATGAGATTTGGATCAGAGCAAGTAATAATCGATCGCAGTACTATTTTTCCCGTAGATTGCGAATTCGAGTGTGAAATGTTCTAGTAGAATATTATGGGTAAACGAGTTAATATTAATTAAAAGTAAAAGGTCATACAATTTCTTAGTGTATTTTAAAGCTTGAGGCTCAAACTACAATATAACTACACAATGGGAAGGAAATTATTTACAACGGAAATCGTTTCACGATCCCCAAAATCTTTATAAAAATGTAAAGTATTTACTGACTTTTATTTCTTCCAGGGACTCTAAAATTTTGTAGTGTCATAGCTCATAGTCCATATAAATCACGAATTTGAATATTTAAAGTAAATATTTTAAACTTTCGTTTTCCAAATGAAAAAGAGGAACAAAATAGAAAAAGAAACAAAAAGTCTAAAATATTATTTGATTGTTTTCTTATAGAAATATTTTATAGATTATATGTATATTAAGTTACTAAAAATAATCTTTTAATTCTGGTCTTGGGGAAGCTGTGTAAACTTGTATCAATGCAGAATGATGGTCAAATAAAAGCAGAGACTTATATTCTCTTTGGTTTGCCAGTGTACTATTCTAGTAAATGCATGTAATAAAGATTCTCAATTACCTTATGAAACTTTTAATCATAACGACTTATCAAGTCTAAAAACCATCGCTTATTTCATAGCATTTTAAATTTTCAAAGTAAAATCAGTGTATTTCGAAAAATAAGTTATTGTAAAACAAACAAAAAATATTCCTTTGTTAAACAATTTTTGCGAAAATTTCTTTAAGTATCCTTATATTTTATTTTATGATATTTTTCACAATTTAAGCCCTGAATCAGTCAATACGAATAGAAATGACAGAATAAAATATCAATAAATAAGGGTCTGTTTCAGAAATATTAGAAAAATATAAATAAACATCTAAATATAATCACTATTTACAAAATTATAACTATTTTGAATTTTATTTCTAAAATACTGTTGTTACTTCAAAAACTACTTATTTAAAAAAATCATATCTGAATAAATGGCTATGAAAGTGTAGTCAAAGTCGTATAGCAAAAAAACAAAAATTTACGACCATCATGGAAGTAATTTCACAGTCATTTCCCATACGAAGCAAAACTAGAATTTCCATCTTATAAAATAAAATCAAAACAATAGAAAACATACATAAAAAATTATTTGGTCTTTAAATGGTAAAGTTGCGCCACCCTGTAAAATGTTTTGTTTACTAGCGAGCACCTGTACGGCCATGGCCCTGTACAACACTGCTCCAGTTCGGAAGAAGTAATTGTCTTATTTTTGGCTGTTTCCGGCATTCACGACTACAAAAAGAAAAGGTAACAAAAAAGCAACCGAGAGGTAACGTCTTAATCGGCCGCGGCATCTTTAAAAGTGTCCGGTTCTTCCCCGTCACATTCAATATTTCAAAATAGATAGCGCTAAAAACAATAAGGCATTTTCGTTTTTTTTCCCGTTTTTTGCAGAAAGAGAACGACTTCCGTCTCTAATTGCCCTTTGTTTTGCCATGGCACATCTTCAAAAAACCCATAAAAAATCAGGTCATTGCAAACAGAACAAATATGAAAAGCAAACCCCTGTGAAAAACCAGAAAAATAAAACTGAAAAACGTCGTAGAAAAATGAAATTCAACAAAATTGGTAGCTTTTCCAGTAAAAAATTTAACATGAAATTACTTTTAGGGCCCAGTATATCACCTGGCGATATGCAAATGACCGCCATGGCATGTCTGGGATGGTGAAAATTTGCAAACAGTTTCTGCAAAAACCGAAGGAAAACTTGATTAAGCCGTTCAGTGCTCCCATCAGGTCCGACACGTTGATGAAACGTAGCAAAATATCGAAACGTTCTCACCGAATTGCGTAATATTTTTTTAAAAAAGTACCTGAACGGTAAATTATGGCGGTGGCAACGCTTATTAGATTCTTACAAATGCGCGGCTGAATTGCAAGGTAATACACAGGTCCCCTGGACTTGTTTCTGTCTCGCTAGATATCTCTTAAGGGTTTTATTATTTATTATAAAAGGAAACACGTAATTTGTTGACAAAATATTTAAAGACGATAAGATGCCTCTATTTCACCTTCACATTATCCTGATTGTAGTAATCAAGATCATTGGCCTTGCAATTGTGACTGTTAAAGAAATGCTCTAAAGTTTTTCAAATAGAATTAAGACAATAGAAGGAACAATGGATGGTACTGTCTTAATCGACTTAGTTGCTTATTTTTCATTCCTTTAAAGGATAATAATCTAGATACTTCCAAATCTATATCAAGTTCAAAAAGCAGAACACTTATCTGAAAAAATGAAATTTAGAGAGTTAAATAAGTGGGTTAGACGTATCCATAGTTGAACATAGTCGTATTTCGGAATCCAATCGTGTCCAAACTGCTGGATCTAGGAATTTACATCTTCTAAGATGCGTGTCGTAACGTAAACCCCCAGTAGGAAGGGATTTGTCAAAATTTTGCCAAAATATCGAAGGTCCTAGCTGTAGATTAGCACTAGGCTACAACTGTTGCAGATCTGTTTTACAATGACCATTTCCAAACTGAAAATTAGCTAACGTTGAGTTAAGAAGGCATCCTGAGCTAAAATATCTTAGGATCTAAATTAAGATAGGGAAGTTCTCTTAAACAATCCTTCTTTTGGTTTATCCTGAGTATCTCTAACCATGCAATTAAATTGAACCTCAATATCAACGAGAAATATGTACATTCAGTGACTAAAACATGCAAGCTCGAACTCGAATTGAATTCTCAGTATTTAAATTGTCTCAGCATTTTTAGAAATATAATGGATGTATAAAAAACATTTGATTAAACTCTTTATAATGGAGTCTGCAAAGCCCACGAAGGCCAAATGAAATAAGCTAAACTTAGACTGATTAGTTCTTCATAAAGATTGTATAACAACGAAATTGTAATTTATATAACATGTAACTTTTAAAATAATAGAAGTAATTCGACGTTACATCCATGACACTGCACAGCAGATATGGTCAGTCGATCTAAAATGTTATCTCGTAAAGCGCATATGCACAGTCCTAGACGTTTTCTAGAAACCCGTTGCATTACATCCTTCTAAAAAAACTTAAGTTCATCGTACCCGTTTGTCCATTGCATAATGCCAAGTGCATTCACAGCAGTGTTAAAGGCTTAGTACAGCTTCTAACGTCCAGCAATTATGAATATAAAATTTTCGAAAATTGCCAGTTTGTCCCAATGCTCGTTGATAAGCTAAGTCGTTAATGCAATTTCGCAATTGATTACTTAAAGCATTACATAAATCACTCGCCGATATGAATGATATTTTTCTCAATTTGTTTGTTGCATCCATTCGAAGTGTGTTGTTCATTGAGAATTGCGCGGTAGTATGATTATCCAGTGTACTCGTCAATTACTAAATGCCTTCGATCTAGATCGGAGAGTGGAAGGTGCTCTGATAATTTTACGGTTGCTTATGGCTTTCTAAACTTTCAACTCTCACCTCAGATTATGCTGACTAGACGACTTGGCTCAACACGCGCAGCCGCATCATGCGGTAAAGGTCATACTCTGTAGTCTTCACGCGTTTGTCAAGCATTTGCAAATGAACTTTGGAAAATGCTGAAAAATTCGCTTAGCCAGCAGCTAGATTAGGCCGGACACGATCGTCGTCTATATTTAGTTATTTTTTCTTCAAATGATAAGACGTTTGTTATCAATAAACTTTTCTATTCGAGATATCTGCAATTATCTTGAAACGTGTAAAATTTTTACGTTCCAAGCCTTTTCCGATTATTGCAACATTGTGATAATGTCTAATTACTAATGGTATGTTGATAGTTGATCTCGTATCGGTGTTTTTTATTTTATTTTTTTTTCGATTTCATCAGTAAATATTTTATCGACTTATCTTTATCTTTTTCTTGCAGTCCGACACACTGAAATTATCGGCTGACACGGACATGCAGGACTGGTTCCTCGAACGTGATGTCAAAATGCCACAGGTTATCCTTCACGACAAATTGATCTCAGATGCTTTACTAGGAACACTACCCATAAAAACAGAACATTCTTACAGTCTCAATTCAGACGGCGATTCGATGCCAGATTCACCAATAAGCCTACAGACTAAAATGGATGGTAAGTACAATTTCAGTTCTTCTTTCTTTTTTTTTAGATTTCAGGTCTTTCGGAATTTCTCATAATTCAGCATTAAGTAATTAGAATAATTTGGCGCCATTTGAAGCACTTAGAAAATCGCAAAAACAAGATAAACAAGATTGAATAGGGAAAGTTTTGAAAAATTGAAAAGGTCTTTACACAACTGGACAAATAGCGTACTGCACTTGAATAATTTTTCTATACACAGAGAGCAAAGTAATACACCTCATGGGTTGGGTTCTATCTTACTTTTTCTCCACATTTTTCCTGTACGTTTACGTCCACAATCAACTGATCCTACAAAACGATGTTGATCGCAATTTTCTGATATTTTTTCGTACGCTACCTTGACGCAAGTAAGTGTTTTGCTGGTGTAGCAAATAATCTATTGACCCAAGTGGTGTCCCATATTTCTATTTGAAAATGTTAATATAAAAGACTCACAACGAATAAAAAAAACGAGTGTAGTGTTGTTAAAACAATTGCCATTTATCCTGACTAGAAATAAATATTACGCAAGACAAAACGGAGTGAACCTCCGCATACAAACTCGCATTTTTCACTAAAAGAAACGAACAAGTCGTATTTTCGCTCGAAAACATTAACGAGATTTTTATAATAGAAAAACTTCATTTAACCCTAATGATTAAAGTCTGATAGTTTTTGTAAATGTAAAAGAATCAATAAAATCCACCTACTTTGCTTCAGATTTTTTTCAAATTTGAAAATAGAACATATATAATTTTATATAGTTTCAATTTATTTGAGTTTAATTTATTATATTAAAACTAAAGTTAAAAATGTAAACACATTAATATAAACACGATTTTAGTTTCAACCACGTTCTAAAAAAAATCTGAAAAATTATATATATAAAAAAGTGGAAGAAAAATTAAAAGCACTTTGAATAGCAATTTCAGGAAAATTTCACATTTTATTTCATCTTTGAAGTATTGTGTCCAAACATTTTACAAATATGTTATTTTCTGAAAATTTTCCACAATTACCAAAGCTTGGATTGATTTTCAAATTTTCCATGCCAAAGCAAAGTTCCCAGAAAGTATAGCGCTTTCTGTAACCTTAATTAAATTTTGAATTTATGTGTAAATCTTTGTATGGTGTATTTTAACGGCTTTTCTATTCCTTATAGTATCATACTGCTTCAATTCGAACCGTACCGTGCTGTAATTACTGCAGACTAAATTAACGTATGTATGCACCCATTCCACCGAGAATGTTAAAACACTAGGTGTTATAAAAAAATATAAAGCATGAATAAAGTATCAAATTTGCAAGTTTTTCAAAAATTACAATAATCGAAACTGCGAAAGAACCAGGAATCAAATAAATGAAAAACAGAAACAAAATTTGATATGACGTGAATTCACGTATTACAAATGACGTCAACTATTCATTAAATTCTTTTAAGAAAAGTTAGTTATTTCTCTTAAATAAATGGTACAATTAATTATATCTTAATAACCCCTTAGAAATAGTAAGTACAGTCAACTCTCAAATAACACGATTAGTTGGTTCCGTGTTATTGAAAACCGCGTTACTCGATACTATAGATACATACATGAATGAACATTCGATTCCAAATTTATTAATAGCTCAAGTACTATGTTATTCGAAGGTTGATTGTATATTAATTTAAAAATGTAGGATATTTTACAATTAAAGTCAATTTTTCCATATAATTTCTAACTAAAAACTTGCAGCAATGCTTAAGTAGGCCAACCACATTTGCGGACATAAATGGATTTAAAAAAATATCGAGAGTATGCAATCTTATAACTACCTGCGCTACAATGAAGCGGAATGAGAGACTACAAGAAAAACTTGTATTTCCGTTGAGCCTACCAAGGGTTATTTCGCATAATGCAGATTGCAGGTTACGCTGAAGTCAACCAATCTGCGACCACGTTCCACTGCAACTTTGTAAGTGCATTTCTAGAGGCACAAAAGTGCGGCGGCGCGGCATGCGGGCTCTGTCGCGATTGTCCTATTACTGCTTCAAATTTAACAAATTTGAGGAATATTTCATTGTCAATGGAACGATGTCGGTCCCCGGTGGCATGCATTATGTCACGCTTAACGGAATGCAATGCAAAGCCAGTCGCGAGTTTCCCATTAAAAAGAGTTCGCGCATTCTACGGGCATTCCGGTGACTGTTTCGCACACTATGCCAACGGAGCTGGTTGCGACAAATAGCCCACACCGTCTACGACGACTCCGCGAAGGAGCCCAGATTTCTGAGGAATACAAATTAGCGAACCTGTCAAGAGCGTCCAATCCATCACTCAGGCAGAATGCCTTAGGTGCACTTTCTTACAGCAGCCCCGTCGTCGTCTGATGGACGGACTTTTAGTTCGGGCCAATTTCATTCACTTCATCAGTAAGGTGATGTGACGATGTCACCTGAGCTCTGATGCAATGCGGGCTATGGTACTCGTAGATCACTTACCGATCGCATAGGTAGGTGTGAAATTAGTTAATCAGATCACACGTCCGAGACTCACCGGCTACCATTAGTATGTAGAAGGTACTTTATTTGGCCAGGGCCAAGAACGAAAAATGAAGAATTCAGCGTCATCAAGTACCTCCTGAACACCAACAGTCCATTCCAAGGGAATGAGAAGATTTTTTTCTGGATCGTGACTAGCGTGAGGAATTTGACTAGAGTCGTAAAACATGGTACATTGCTTTCAATAAGCACACGAACTAGTACTACTAGTAGAATAACTTCTTGGTATTTTAAGTCATGGCTTCAAGAAGGTGTAATTAACATACGTCCGTGGTTCAGATATTATAACAAGCTTTATTCGTTTCTTTATTTTCCCAACGATTAGTTCACACTATTGTAAATTTCTGTTTAAAATGCTTAATTTTTAGAAAAAGAAGAACTAGAATGCGACATTGTGTCTATGCATTGATACTAACAGAATTTTACTAATTCTGTTAAGGTGTTAAAACTCATAGCTGCTTCAATGCCAAAAACACTGTGAATTTATGAAGTCAGTTCGCAGAGTGAGCGTCCAAACTTCCAGTTCATTGAGCTCCATCTCTTTTCTGTTTGAACGGAGTTCTTCACCTCGTTTTTTGCTAATTTAGCAACTTCGGCCACGGCTGGTGAATGTTAGAGAGTCCGCCTTTAAGGTCATTGGCTACACTCTCAGCGAACCCCATGGCAAACTCATTGATTACCAAATTTTGCTGCTTTTGCACTGATTGAATCTATGGCTGCTCACCTTTTTCAGTTCTGGAGAGGTTTGGATGTCCGAACACTGAAAACTGAAAAAGCACAAAAACTGAGAGGAATCTTGAGGGTCTGGTGCCTCTGTTCGATAGCAGTAGAAATCAGAGATTCCGTAGTTTTTATTTAGTGTGGGACGTTGATCCCCTTACTGCGAAATCCATTTCGCTGGTGGAATATGGAAAGAGACTCTAATGATCGTTGACGAGTTGAACGCTAGAGCTGTAGAAAGATTTTTGCGTCCTCTGTGATCTATATACGTAGTTCGACAGATTCCATGTTCGCACTTATTGTTTTTGGTTTTTAGAATGCTAACCATAATCTGTCGATCCCGAAATACGTACAAGCGAAGACATACACTAATATCCTTATAAGTTTGACATTACGGAAAAACATACTCAGCTTTAAAAATCAGTCAAGTACTTGTTTGAAACTGTATTTGAATATTAACTTTCATACCCAATTTTAAAATGCACTTAAATAGTTGATTTTCCTAGCCTTTACATTGCTCTCACTTGAATCTTCTATTCTATTTTTTTCTAAAACATTAAACAGATTTTGTTAATATTGGCACATTATGATAACTGATATTTTATAACATTTATTATCTAAATACATTCAAACTTTTAAAAAATAAAACGAAATACTTAAAAAGGCCACTTTCCCCTCTTCCCTCCCATGACTTTCCTATTGTTAATCGATATGTGAATGTGCATCTTCTGAAAGAATGTATAAAATACTTTATGTTTTATAATAATCCTTACCTTATTAGACAAATACACGTATTTAGACTTTTTTCCGTAATTAAATTTGTCATAGATTTAAAGGTCATAGAAGTAAGAACTCAGAGGCTAACGTAAGTGAAAATGCTTGGTATGTATTGACGATATCTAAACAATGACTTCAGATAAAAAAATGCCCAATTTGGCAAAAAAAAGGATGAATAAATAGGTAAACTAATTGCGATAAATTCCAAAATTTCTACTTTTTATATCCTTTTAAAACTTAAAAGGTCTATTATGTTAAATATTTCTTGAAAATCAAGATGTTAAGAAACGTACAGTACTTTTAATTGTAGCTTCTTGGTATTTTAATTTTGAAAATTCTAGGAAAGCTCAAAATATTTTCTAATGGAAAAAGCTGATGGCCTACTTTTAAAGCATGGCTCATTTATTATTTTCAAAACTTTTCAACAATTCAATGTTCTTCAATGAATAAAATTTTAAGTATAAATGGTTTAAATTTTGAGTCGATATGGTGAAAACACTCAAGAGTATACTGCGGACATCCCATAAAAATGCAGTATCAAAAAAAATATGCGATGTTTCTTAAGAATTATCTTATCTTCTTAAATATTGCCCGGTAAAAACAGCATCCGTCTTTTAACAGTTCTCAATATAACAATTTTTATTTTAATAGCAATTAGCATAATTAAAAAATTTTTGCATGTGTTATCTCCTCGTTAATTTACTCAGGAAGCTTAATGGAGTAGTGATTTCTTCCTCTCAGTCAATTTGCATAACTATAGGAGTTTCCAATGCCGGTGCTCACGCGTGGTTGACTAAGCGCAACCCGAAGTGGGCAGCCCTAGATGACATTTCTCAACTGTTGACGTTTCTCGACGCCCACCTGTGTTTAGATTTACGCGATAGCAAGTTAAAAGCATTTCTTTGATTTAATCTGCACACGTTACAAAAAGCAATCTTACAGTTAGCATTAAACTTTCCAACGTGAATTTAAAATCGCGGATCTGACGCCTTCGCTTCACACTCTCATAGAAGAATTATTAAAGAAATTCGGTGCCTTTCAGTTTAAAAGAAAAATTAAAACTTGCGCGCTCGGATTAGTTTACAATCGTGAGAATTAAAATTGATTCATTTATTGTAGCACTTTGACTTCTAAAATATTAAACTAATAAGGACATTTCACATTCAGATATCGACGATGAGTGTTATCCGGCGATATCAATGAGCATAGCAACGAGTAACATCAGGCGGCTCGCAGATAACACCTCCGTCTCATCGCACATATCCAATTCAGCATCGGGGACAACTTTATCTTCCCAGAGCAGCTCAAATTCGATCACAGTCAGCTTGAGGAGCACCAAACAGCAGCAGCATACAATGGACAAGCATAGTACACAGCAGAGTTCCCTAACGAGTGCAGCACAAATCGACACCTCTGAAATTGAAATTGAGGAGTGTCACATAAAGGATGAACCAATGTCCCCCAGCTCTAGTTGTCCTCCGAGTCCTAACGCAAGCAGCTACGGCCTCAGCCTAAACATGGCCAATATGGCTGCTCTAACAAACACAAATCTCGTATTTGAGCACAAGGCAAACAAAACCGTAAGCAATTTAGTTATAAAATATTCATTGAATTTTGTTTTGCAGAACGGCGCCCTGCAGCTTTCACCTACCTCACAAAGTCTTCTCAAAAATCAGCAGATTATATTCGGTGGTACAACCCAAAACTCACAAAGAATAGTTATACCAAAATTGAACATAAAAATGGAGTCCCAGTCGTCACATCTTTTTGACCTGCCTCCAACTCCACCATCATCACTACCTAGCGACGAATCAGAGGGCAACCAGAGTCCAGAGCACCACTTGGTCTCACCAATGTCCCCGCCAAGCATGCAAAATACAACAGTTTCTCCAACAATAACAACAGCGTCTTCAAGAAGGAATACATCTGCATCATCGTCTACATCAACCAGCCCTGCCTCGCACGTTACCTCTACTGGACGTGGTTACAGTGGATCGTCTTCCAGACAGCCGATCCACACACCGCTCATTAGTAGTCAGCCGGTAAGAATTGTGAGCGATCCAAAAAAGTCTAGATATTTATTAAATGCGATTTTCTTGGTGTACAGAAAGGGTCAACTGGTACCTTGATCCTTACGGAGGAGGAGAAGCGCACATTGCTCGCTGAAGGATATCCCATTCCTACGAGATTACCACTAACCAAAGCTGAAGAGAAGTCTTTAAAGAAAATCAGAAGGAAAATCAAAAATAAGGTGAGGCAAATATTATTTCTAAAAGAGAGGTTAATTTTTTTGAAAATTTTTAATGTTACATATAGATCTCGGCCCAAGAGAGTCGAAGGAAAAAGAAGGAATACATGGATCAATTAGAGCGGAGAGTAGAAATTTTGGTTTCGGAGAACTCTGACTATAAAAAGCGTGTAGAGTCACTTGAAGACTCGAACGCCAACCTGCTTAATCAACTTGCGAAACTACAAGCCCTTCTCAATAGGCAGAATGCCAAAAAAATATGAAAAGACACTTCCAGTCAAGTCAACATCGAAAAACACCAACTGGATTATACAAAAATCCCAAATCCAGAACTTTTCACAAATTCGGTTGGACCAATGATTGCTCAAAGTGGAAAATACATTCACAAACGAAAACGTTCTTGAGGAAAGTTAGGAATTAAAGAAAAAGACATAAGCAGGCCCTTAACAATGGCCTAGATAAATTCATTTTCTTGTTGGAAAAAAAGTCCAAAAGACATTTGTCGTTAAGCCTTCGCAATTTGTACAAAGTTTGTTCAATTTTTTATGATTTTTTTCCCATAAGTAAAAAATGTTTAATAGTCTTAAGGATTAGATTGGTAAGAATATAAAGGAGCTTAAGTAGTGCACATAAATTTTTGGACAAGTGTCTGCTCTTTTTGGAGCACCACAGTTTCCAGAGTCAAGAGCAAATTCAGTTTTGTGGATTTGACGGCACTTCGTGAGATCTTTACCCTGGGCGGTGCTTTTTTTTATTTATTGAAATACTTAGAGTATTTAGACTACTTATAAGAAATGTTTTCAGAAAATTAATATGCACGTTTATTTGAAAAAGGCCGGTTAAAGTTGGGATGATTCGCTTAGATAATTTCTTTTATAAGTTAACAGGCTAAAAAAGTTGTTACCTTCTATTATTGAATTTACACGGAAAGTATTTAAATTTTTAATTACTTTATGGAATTTTCATCATAATTAATTCGTCCGACACCATTACAGACTTGTTTATTAAGTAATTATATATGGCATTCGCGTTTTGTCCCAATCGAATATTAAAACTTGAAATAAAACGACACCTAAACTAACCTACATCAATAAAAAATTACTTTACTACCTACGACTCATGATTTTTAACAGATTGGGTACCAGTGCGCAACTAAGGCTACACGATTGTCTTTATCGCTTAATGTAATGGCGTCAGAAATGCTGAGATTTTTGAAGAGGATAAACTCATTTGATTAACAATTATAATAACACGTTATTTTGGATGACGTGGGAACACATCAATCCTGAGTAATTGCCTCTAACTGACCGCGTGAGAATTATGCAAAGTCGCACTCACATAAATCTTACATAATTGAAGCTGTTACAAGAGCTTCGGTTTCTAAGGCTTTAGTCCCAAAATAAATATTTCCCTTGCATTTGTCTAATTAAAGAATTTTGATTGCATGGTGTTTAAGTGAAGAAAAATACTAACTATAATTGTGTACCATCTTCAGAGTTCATAAATTCACTATTACTCTATTTCAACGAAATATACACTATTATGGCTACTAGGAGCAAGTTGACTTCACAAGGTGCAAAAATTTCTGCTTCATTAAAAATTGCAAATCCTACACAGTTGAGCTATTCTTCATCTGCTGGTGCATTGCAAAAAGCAAGATATACGCCTTCTAATAATTATCTAAAATGTAAAGAAAAGGCTATTATTGACTATTATATTATTATTGTATTTTCGTTTGCACATGTTCTGTACTTTGTCTTCCACGTCAATCAAATACCCAAAAGCCTGTGGGTGTCAATTTAAATACCAGAAAAACACTTAGAAGCCGTATAAAACATTTAGTTTGGTAAGTGGGTATAATCTGCTTCAATGCTTCACTTTTAAGGATTTTAATTATCCGTCCACCAAATAGAAATAAAATGGTAGTTATTGAACACATATGTTGTCACATAAAAATAATGATTACCAGCGCTCTTTTATAGGTCTGTAGTATCGCTTCACAACTTATAGTAAAATTCTAACAACTAGTACTGAGTCTTGGAAGATTGCAAATCTTCATTACGGGAATTGTCCTTTAAACAATTTTTTAAATTACTCGCTGAACGAAACTCAAACATATTTAATTTAAATGAACATTTTAAATCAATGTGCAATGAATACTATTTTTCTTATTGTTTTTATTGTCTTTGCATTTAAAAGGGGCAAAGTATCTCATATATTTGGACTTTGTAAATGAAAACAAGTAAATATATATAAAATAAAAGTTAAACAACTTTACAAACAATTTTACAAAATTTAAATTAACTACAAATGCAACAACTAAATAATAGTTAAAAGTTCGTGCCGCCCGAATTCACAAAACTCACTTCTCTTTTGTAAAAGATTTAATGAATAAAACATACGAAAGTTATAAACGATTAATGGCTGTTAAAGTTTTTTAAGAGAAAAATTATAAACATTGAGGAATATACATATTTTTAAATGTTGTTTGTATGAGATGTATTCTTAGTAACACTAGAACGTAAGGAAACTGTTGAAAAAAAAGAAATCTATTCAGTTGTTGCAATATTTTCCGAAAAATTTTACAGGCAGTCGAAAGTTTTCCCATCGTGCAATAATAATAACGATATATGATCACAGAAAAGAGATGTCTTTATAGATTCACCTGTTTTTTTTTTTAATATATTCTTATTTTTCGTTGTGTCGCTGTTTATTTTTTTTTATTCTGATGGAAGTTAGAGGAGCGCACGAGTGAGAAAATGCATGGGATTTAATATAATAAAAAATCAGAAACGGTTTTATTTTAAACAAGGATGACATTTAACTAATTTATTTATTTGTGTTTTTTTTCCGAGGTTTCTCACTTCCCACACACTTCCAGATGTTGCACTCTTACCATTCATTTTTAAGGACACACTCTGTTAAGTTATATTTATATTGTTTAAGTGAGAAAATATTGTTTAAATAGCGCTAATTTTACTGTTAACTGATTTAAGTTGTAGTAGGAAAACGCGATAACTTAATGAGTTTTGTTTTATAAACAATTCAAGTTTCCCTGTTTGTTTAAAACATTCGTTGAATATAAACATACGGTCTGTCCGAGCCTCTAGCTTTAAGGTTTTTATTACTACTACTACTAAACATACGACTACTGCTACTATTTTGAATATATATATATATATATATATTTTCTATCATTTGTACAGGAATCTCGCAGATTCTCCGCCGCCGCTAAGTCGTCCTTGTAAATTATTTAAATTAACATTGCTATGGCCAGTCGAATTTCTTCCATATTCACCACATTAGCGCTTTTCAGCTTAATTCTAGTTTTCGTTATCAAAATCTGCATAACACGCCGCGGCGAAGTGAGCATCTGCGCGATTTGTTAATTATAAAAACAAGCAAATCATAGGACTTCCATTTAGTTAAGACAAAGCATTCCATATAAAATAGATGATTTTTTACTATATATTTTTTTATATTTTATTTTCTGTTGAATCCATAACACCGATTCTTCTGTCAGCAAGTTTCTTTTGTCTAGCCGGGGATCAGTTGTACATAGATTAAATAAAAATTAAAAAAAAAGACAAAAAAAGAAAACCTTGAAAACTTAAAGACCTAAACGACACAACTACGAGAAAAAAGTAAAAATAAATTGTTAAAGTTGAATATATGATTGAAGTGAAAGAGAAGAAATAATTATGTGTATAAATTTAATATATAAACGTTAAGTGATTTAATGTAAACGGAAAAAAAACATAAAGTGCTTATTACTATTTTATTAATAAACTATTTTATTAACTGTAAGAATAACTAGTTGAAATTTTTAAGTATTTTTTTCTTTTTCTTTACACCTAGTTTACTTCAGGAAAATAGAAAAGAAGGGGTTTGCAGATTAATATTTTTTTCTGTTCTTTTATGTCCTTTCGATTGATTGGCTAAAGCGAGCGAAACATTTTCGTAATGTGAAAAAAAAAACAAATGAATTTTCCAAGTGTCTTCATATACGAGAAGAATCAATGCAATGCGATTGTAAACAGATTTAGGGCTTAGACGATACGATGATATTCCCATGCAAGTTGGTTTCAAAGAATTAAAAAAAAAGTCATATATTTTTGATTTAGGTACACCACATAAGTCTATGATGAAAATCCGCTGTTTCTTCTAAATTGAATTAAATTCTGCTGTTTACAAAAAAAAAATCGGTTTATTCTTTATCACCCGTTCCCATTTCCTTGCTCCCAATAACTTTATTTTCAAAATTGTTATCAGTCCTTCGCAACGAGAAGCTGAGTTTTTTGTTACAGTTCTTAATCAAGATGGATTTTTAAAGGCCAGTCGAATTTTTCTAAAGCAATTAAATCCCAGGACCGACAATAATTAGTTCATTTTTGTTTTTAAACTTGAAATTGATTTGATGATTGATTGATGGCCTAAGTGCTTCTTTTAAATCCCTGTAACAAGTTAATAATTTGGATTTATTTAAAAATTTTATTTTGAGTATATAGTTTTAACTGAACAAAATCCTTTAGGCTAAAATATTGTATTCTACCTTTTCAAATAAAAATTGCAACCATAACTTAAAAATTCACTCTTTTTAAAAGAGCTACCTCTTCGAAATATCCTTTTAATAGCAATTCTTGAACCCGGTAATTAATTCACATTTTGCACTATCGAGTCTCCAAAGTTACGATATTGATAAAATATTTGTTTTAATTTGCAGTGATATCTTAATGAAGTCAAATAGGAAAAATATAAATTGTGTGTCAAAGTGAAATGGTGCTTTTGGTGCGATAGAATCATGTTAAGTGGAAAATTCGTTAACCCACTTGGAACCAAGGCGATTCCCACCATAGAACAATTTGTTTTGTTTATTTTAAACATTTTTGCATTTCTCCCCTCTAGTTGCTCATTTATAGAATCCAACTTGAAGCCTTTATTTCATTTCAAAATGTGGTTCCTTTCATAATTCAAGTGCAAAATCCGACACACTCATCTGCACATGAAAACAATATTCGAAAGGTGGGTTTCTTAAATTAGTTCACTTCCAAACAACGAGAGGAACATTTGCTTCAACATTTTGAATTATTAGAATCTTCAACGTTTAGTGTTTTGAATAAAAGCAAAGTCTCCCTATAAAAATAATGATTCTTAGCACGCTAATTTGAAAAATTCTGGTGGTCGTTCATTTCTTAAATTAGTTGACCCATCTCGCCTATTAATTCACGAGAAAATTCCGCTATTTAAAAACCACCTTTTAAACAAAAACTCCATTTCTGACTTGTTTTATAATTTCGAATCCTCTTACTCCTAAGACACAAGAGTGAATCCAGAGAGTTATACCACAGTATTCCAAGTCTGTGGAAAAAATTTAATGTTTCTACCGATGCAGGTCCCGGGACTAATGAATAAAACGTGGGTGTCTTCGATTTCTAGAAAGGTTTCGATTCCCACTGAGTTTTTTGATTTTCGAAGACATTGTGGGATACCATTTGCCGTTGACTCTCTTTACCGTGAAAATAAACACCTCTTGTTAACTTTAAAATTTTACGAGCATAACTAAAGTGGGTACAGCTAGTGGGTTTCAGTTGTAGCAACCATCTGTTTAGCCATAGTTGATCAAGTTTTAGGTTTCTAATTGCAAAGATTTGTTTAAAACAGAAAAGAGTTTTATTCGCCAAGATATGAATTAATTAATTGTCGCTTAATTAACTAAAAGAGAAAAACATGAATTCTAATTGCTGGCTTCATCTTCGTTGCTGAGGTTCCCGTTTATCTGCGGAATTGCTAATAAATGGGTCTTATCATTACTAGTATCAATCTTTATTAAGTTTTCTTCTTCATCAGAACTGGCATCGGATTGCTGCCTGGGGGACAGACGACAACCGCGCTGAATATAACTTTGTAGCTTGCCTGCAGATGCTAAAATTAAACCAAGGAATGGAGGCGAAGGTTTCAGAGGCCTCGAAAGGTACTCTGGATGATACTGTGTGGCCACGTAGTATGGATGGTCTTCCAATTCGATTATTTCCATCCGTTTCTTCTCAATATCACAGCCAACAAATTTCATGCCCTTCTCTTCTAATTGTTCCACATATTTGGGATTCACTTCATACCGATGTCTATGTCGTTCATCCACCGTATCTGGATTTCCGTAGAGCTGCCTGATGATGCTGTGATCCTTTGTGAAAACTGTTGTTCGCTTACCCAGCCTCATTGTGCCGCCCATTTGTCCTGGGTGATGTTCTGGCATGTCAATTACAACTGGGTTCGTGGTGTTCGGGTCCATCTCAAAAGAATTGGCGTCGTTAATACCCAGCACATTTCGGGCAAATTCAATAACAGCTGCTTGGAGCCCGAGGCAAATACCAAGAAATGGTTTATTTCTCTCGCGACACCAATTACATGCTGTAATTTTGCCTTCCATGCCGCGGGACCCAAACCCGCCAGGCACAACAACTCCGTCACAATTGCACAACACTTGCCAAGCTTCGTGATAGAGGGAAGGTGTCTGACCACGAGTCTGCTGCTCCAAATGGCAAGCTTCGATATACTTGACATTTAGTTTGTAGCCGACTGCAATTGCGGCATGCTGCAAAGATTTCGAGACTGACGCATAGGAGTCCTCAAGTTTTGTGTACTTTCCGACGAGAGCAATGTTCACTTCTTTGTGAAGAGTGTCGACGCGATGAGCGAGATCTTTCCACTGTTGTAGGCATCTAAAACAGCAAAAAAAATATGTTTGTAAATTCCACAAGATGTTCAACAAGAGTATTTCTTTACTCACTTTTCTCTTTTATTTCGTGGAATATTTAGCTGAAGCCTTTCACTGAGATATTCTATGAGACCGTGCTGCTCCATAAGCAATGGGACATGATAAATCGAGCTGAGATCATGTATGCAGATAACTTGTTCGGGTCCAACATGACAAAAGTTGCTGATCTTCTCCTTGACTTCTTGTCCAATTGGTTTCTCCGATCGGCATACAATTAAATCGGGGCTAAGACCTAATCCACGCAATTCTCGAACAGAACTCTGAGTTGGTTTTGTTTTCGGCTCGCCAGTGGATCGTGGCATTGGTACTAGTGAAACATGAGCACAACAGAAATTCTCACGCTTTACACGGAATTGGAACTGTCGAAAAGCTTCTACAAAAGGCATTCCTTCGATATCGCCTATGGTACCGCCCAATTCTACCACACACACCTGTGGTCTGGACGATCCACGAACTGGTCGTTGAGCTACACGTTCAACCCATTCCTGTATACTGTCGGTGATGTGCGGAACAACTAAAAATTCATAGTATATTTTCATATTATTAGACAAAAAGTGAATTATACATTTTTGGTGAATTGGAAGTTGTGAGGACAAAGTGTTCAAACGAACATTTGTTCTTTTGGTTTTCAAAAGGAAAAGGAACGAATTTGATTTTAACCCTTTCAGTACTTGAAAAATCATGACTATTTGCGACTTGCCCGCTCACCGTACATTAGAAATTACTACGATCAATTTAAATAAAAATAAAATCTCTCGCTTCAATAACTGCATAATTGTTTGATTTTTCCATTATTTCCTTATAATTATAATAATTATAATTAATCCAAAAGATTTTTGTGTAAAAAATCAATAGTATGGTATTTTTAGGTAATAAATTTTGTTAAATACAATTATTAGTTTCGAATATGTAATATTGACTGATTACTGACCACATTACTAATAGATTGCTCTATCGAAATTTCCACTCCCGCCCCTAAATGTATATATTTAACCAGTTTGCATCATGCAACAAAATGAATAATACGCCCTTATCACCAAGTGTTTCTTCTTTAAATTTGAATATTGAAATATTTAAGTGATGCGTAAATGATAATGAAAAATTTCATGGAAAATTCAGCGAATCGTATTAAAAAAAGGTCATGCATGCGTATAAGCATTCTGATCGTAATGGGCAGGAGAACTACTGACAAATGTAAATACGGTAGCTGCGCAAATGGAAAGCATAAAGTTGTAAACATAATCGCTTATTGCAAAGCAGGGGTTACACCTTTTATCCGGCGAAGTCACGAAATACTTACCCTGTACAGTCTTTCCTAAATATTCCCCCAATCGTTCCTTCTCAATAACACGCTGGTATATTTTGCCAGTGGTGATGTTGTTATCTTTATGCAGTGTTATGTCCAAGAAACGTTCGTAGTTCCCGAGGTCCAGATCAACTTCTCCGCCATCGTCTAAAACGTACACTTCACCTAAAAGAGTATAAGATCAGCATATCACCTTCTCATTTCTGAAAATTAATATAAGTTTAAGTGGGAAGTTTGCAAATAATTTCACACTTCTGGCTCTGCACACGCGGCAACACTGGAACTGACCTAGCCGAATTTAATAAGCCCACGTGCTGTGGCACAGCCAGAGACAGAGCCGAGTGCTGCCGAAGTTAACTGGTGGCGTCTTGGTGACTTCGGGCCTCCCGAATGAATGAAAATCAATGAAATTGGCAGCGAAAAGCGCGGCTGGTTGGCGGTTTTCGCAAGCCCATGTTTCTATAAGTAACGGCTTAATTCAATTACGAGCTAGACGAAACACTTGTTTACAAACAAAACCAGGTAACAACAAACACGGCAACCTACAGCCACCAACTTAACCTCAAAGGGAAGCAATCCGCGCAAATCACGCGGCAGCCAGCCCGTCGCTACCAAGGAACAGATGAAAAATTGTTTCTCTCGTGGGACACCAAAATAGAAATGCATCCGACTGCCGCACAAGCAGAGCTTTTTCTCTTTTTTGCGTACTTGCAGACAAAATCCGCACTTGATTAAATTCCACCGCATTACAGGCAGCTAAAGCAATGCAGATGAACTGGCACCAGTTTCGCAGACAGGTACTCACCGTGCTCGTAGGGCGAGAAAGTCCCTGCGTCGATGTTGATGTACGGGTCGATTTTAATAGAAGTAACGTCGATTCCGCACGATTTCAGTAAAGTACCAAACGAACTGGCGATAACCCCCTTCCCGACGCCGCTGATTACACCGCCAGTGACCAAAATGTACTTCATGGCTGCTACTGACGGAGTTTGACCTGCACCGCCACTAACTGCCACACTGGACGAGCTCGAAGAGCCAACTGTATGGTCCATCTGCTGAGCGCTGGCTATTTCCTTGGTAGTAGCGGAGACGGCAGCACGTGCGAAGGAACAAGCAAGATCTGTTGCCCTCTTGCGCCACGGCGAGTTGCGTGCAAGTCTGGAGATAATCCTGGCGGGGTCAGGAACACTCGCTCCAACGAACTTTCCCCTAAAAATTCAAGGTACCGTAGATAAACACCAAGTCCCCGTGGTTCTAAAAATTTGACGGAGCGCCACACGGAGCAAGACCAGCGAACTGTTGCGACCAGAGGGGCGACACGAGAAAACTGCGTTTCTCGACTTTCTTCGACACCAGCGCGTGGTTGAGGCACCAGTCAAAACCTCACATGTTGGCTGCATTGCGCTGGAAGCTATTTTGATTGCGCGAAATTCCACCCCGTTAGCCTTCACTGGTAAATACCAGAAAATAAATGAGCGGAGTTCGCAATTGCAACAGAAGAGGAACTATATGAGTTTTTTGCCCCAAAAACGGTTTGAAAATCAAAGCAATCTCATCTTAGACGCCAACCGCTGCCCATTCCACCTGGGAACAACCGGAACGGTGAAATCTGGGCTAGGAGCATTCCCCTAATTCCCCACCATTCGTGAAGGAAAAATAAACTAAAATCGAACAAAACAAATCAAAGATTAACGAAAACAGCTGATTAAAGAATAATATATTAAATCCGGACTCTTACCACTATAAAAACAAAAACTTTTCAAAAAAATTTTTTTGAAGAATGAGCTGGGATTAGAAGTTCCTGAATAATTAAAATTATAATTAAGGTTACGAAAACCGCTTTAAAGTTTTTGCGAAACTAAAATTAATAATTTAACGCGATTCTGCAATCTTAGTATTAATTTGTTTGCAGCTGTGAACCAAGTGCCATCTTTTAATTGTATAATAGTCATAAATCACTAATAAAAAACTTCATCATAACGCGTGACTGAGAATTCAAAATGTAGCCATGATGTTGTTAAAGTAACCCTTATAGACCTAGGTGAAGAACTTATACGACGAGAAATAGGCTAGGCGAGAAATTGCAACTTCGACTGCTAGATAACATGTCACATACCCGAGTCTGGTTTTCTTGTGTTCTACTCAATGAAATATACTCTACTATTAAGCTGGGTCCAGATCTTTGGTGTTCGAGGTACGTGTTCGGTGTTCGAAGAAAAAAACTTTTCCGCACCTGGAAAGCCATCCACCCTTACGATGTTATTAACAGTCGTGTTTATTCGTGTAAACAAGGAGGACGTTTTACTAGCAGTAGCGGCGGTTCTAGCAGCAAAAAGGAAATCCGAGCAAAAAAAACGTTTCGGAAGGTTGAAAGGGGCCGCAAAGCCGTTATTGTGACGACGCTATTGTCAACTCACATAAAAATATGTGAACGTATCCACCCTTCCGAGCGAAGTATGAATAATATGAAATAGCGACAATTCAATGGAGAGCACAAAATGGGGAAGATGCAAATAATCGAAAGTTCCGTACGATTGTTTGGTAGAGCTTTCAAGCATCCCAAGTGCTGCTAGTTGGAGAGAGAAAGAAATTTCTCAAATGCATTTAAAGGTAAGTGTGAAGAGTACAAATATTGCTAGCAATCAGCTAACTTCAATCAATTATCTCAGCTACGAACATCTGAGATGCATATTATCAAAGATTTCGCAACACGTTGCCAACTATGCTGTAGTTTTTACCAACGCATTCTCCAATATGGTGTAGCAGCCAATGAAGATTAAGGAATGCAATCGCGAAGTATAGCACATATGTAGTACCTGCCAGTCGTTAAATTCAAATATCAAAAACTTTATAGGATTTTATGAGGAGTCGTTTAGGATTGTCTTAAAAATTGTAAAGATTTTAAGTAGTTTCGGAAATTTTAATGTAATTTAGGTACTCCCCACCAGATTTGTCATATTTGAGTTTTATTTCTTCGATTTACTGTAAATTAACAAATTTACAATAAATATTTTCTAATTAAAAGAGCATTCTAAGCAGAGATCTTACCTATGCCAATTTTCCATCAATGCGATCTAGCAAATATGTAAACAAATTGCTGTCAAAAATTGTAAGCAAACCACACATGCTATCATCTTTTAACATCCCCCAATTCTAGAGGATTGCGCATTGACCATTTTTACTTATAGTTTTTACACTCTCCATGAATAACGAATTTTATCGCACATCGATTTAATTTGTATAACTTTCAACTTTTTATAAATATTCCCCCTTAAACAGTATCGCTACTTCATATTATTCATACTTCGAACACCGAAGATGTGAATCCAGCTTGAGGTCAGCATTAAAACAGAACATCCCATATTATAAGTAAAAGTGATTAAAGATTATAGGCAAGTAGAAGGTAAATGAACTAAAAAGAATGTGTAGTTAAATTTTATGAAATAGAAATCAATTTGGATAGAACATTTATGTGGATTTATTCTAATTTGTAAAATAATAATGCCGACAAAACTTTAACATGTTCACACTGTAGATGATTCCGAAAATATCACTGTTTCATGTTTATCTCCAACAAAAAAAAAAAAATCCATACAAATAACTCAAAAAAGACAAAATTTATTATTTGAACGTTAAAGTCCATTGAGGACTGTGAATCATTACATTACATTTTGTAAGTCAAATTGTAGTAGCACGATCAAGTACGACGTCGCGGCGCTTATAGCCTGGAAATATATAGTATTAGAAGAAATAAATGCACTTAGTATTGATAAGACGCTCAAGCCTTACTGAGAAAATAAACGTATAGTCAAGCGGAAATAGGCCAATTCCATTAAAGTAGAAGTAACTTTCCCAGTGCAGGTACTGTAGCGTGAATCCTTTCATCCGATTGTAGTAAATATCGTTTCCGAGCATGAACGCAGGCTTTTTCTGCATGATTTCGTGCACCAGCAGAGCTGATTGCTTCGACTCGCGCATTACGCGACAACAAAGCCGAAGGATCATGTATGCGACCAGGAGGAATATGACGCCCCAGATTATGTAGGAAGTCGCTGCCATATCAAAGTAGCGATTTTGCCCACCTACGATGAAAATCACCTTCGTTTCCAGGAATATTCCGAAGACGTTTATGATGAAAGTTGCAGTCATGTAGCAGACTATCTCGAGGGCATATTCGTTGTTGGTGAGAACCGCTACAGAACAAAGTTTTTCGTGCAACTTGAATACGTCCACTAAGAACCTCTCAGTGTCTTTTCTGGGTGCAACAAGTTTTAATCGGATTAGAAAAACGATTTTAAAGTTAGAATTATTAAACATTTTAGCCTTGCATGAAGAAGAACCAAACCAATATCTACAAATATGTTTATAAAATTAATGTTAGATTTCTAGAATTCTACAATTGTCTCGTAAGCATTTTATGCAAAAAATTAAGAAAGTTGGAGAAAGTGAAGCGTAATCCAAAAGCAAATATTATCGACTTTCTAAGGATATTCTGCCCGATATTTTTACAGCATTTTGATTTTTCGTTCATTAAGTCTATGTTTTTGAAAAATCTCATAAAATCGCTAGTGCTTTTTAAATAACGGTATAGTGTAGTAGTACAAGATCTAAGCATTTAAGATTTGTTGCATTATAATATAACACTTTTAATTCTATTTTACAGACAGTAAAAATTCTGCAGTCAAAATATGTGGTAATATTTTGAATATCAAGATTCGTTAGAGTAGATATTTCAATAGTTTTTCTTTTCTTTTCTTAAAAAAAAAGCAAAGTTTTAACATGTTTGCTGGTTGATGCTTTTGATACTATGATGAAATATCTATTCCTTTACAAATTCAAGAATGTTCTTTAAAAGTATATTTATTAATATTCAAAATCCTAAATTCCTTCACGATATACTCTGTTAAAAAATGCAACAAATATCTTTCAACATCAAGTTACACTCAAAAGATCCTTAATTCACTACCAGCTATGAGTCCCGATCTCACCTTTCGTCCTTCTTCTCCTCTTGTTCTGCTTTGTCCATCGTTGCTTTCTTGGGTTTGCTATTGAGCTCGGCCTCGATGTCGAAAATTTTGAGCCGGTTACACTTAGAGTCACATTCTTCGCTGATTGTTTCCAGGACGTTGTTTAAATCTTCAAACCTTAAGGCGATGTCATACACTAAGCAAACAAATTGAGCTTGGAAAAGGCAGGAAAGCATATGTGGCAAATCCGAGCATGTCGCGAATAAAATCGCCATAGGTCCAGACGTACTACGAAGTAAATAAAGTCAATGGTAGGTATCGGACAATAGACAGTAGTATCTATACCTCCAGGTAATATAGAAGTCGAACGCAACACCAATTAGATAACAAGTGAACCCCACACCAAAAAAGATTTGTTCGAATCGTGTCTTCCGTGGCAATTGAAGGTTTGAATTGCACTTCTGGAGCTCGTCGTCCACTTCATTCATGGTGCGATGGAACTTGAAGAAAAATCCTTTCTTGGCAAAAGTACGCAGCTGAATCAAAATATATACGCATAGGCCGGTTTGCATGAAGAACATATCCACGATATAGCAGATATTTTTGCACGTTGAAGATTGTGGTGAAACCGCGATGTAGTAGACAATGAACAAGTAACTCGCCACATACAGAACTGGTACGAGTATAACAAGTACGTAATCACTAAGTGATGACCTCGCACGGGCAAGGTTAAAGGGTAGTATGCCTAAGCACTAGAATGAAGTGAATAAGATCAAATGTTATTAAAAATTTAATGATGAGTATGCTACTAAAAAAAAAAGGTTTGGGAACATAAAAAAAATGTATTGTTCAAGATAAGCCTGTAAATTTTGTGGGATCAAAGCTAAGTTGCTTAGAAGTTTTGTTTTATTTTTTATTTCAGCTAAGAAAAGTATCATTTTAAAAAAAACTAGCTGTTTTAAAGAACACTGAAATAAATATTTATTATTTCGAAAGACGCTTTTTAAAATCTGCTCAAAAACTATGCTATACTACGAGGTTGTAAAAATTAGAAAAGCTCTAGCAGACCTAGGAACGTATTAATATTATAATAAAAATATAGTCGATTTCAGCAGAGAAATCCGATAAAAAATTTTTTTAAATATTTTGGGACTTGAAAGAATATACATGCCGATTATTTTTGTCGAATATTCTATTCTAATGCTACAATTTAATTAATTCAAAAAAATATGAAAGTGCTTAATCAGTTACGTGAAGTATAGTAAAATTTGAGATCTACATATTGCAGAAATCCGTATCAAAAAGTCATAAGACCAACTAATTAACACTAATTAATTAATTTGGCGATAAGCTAACACCTTGTTCTAGAAAACCACTGAGGCATTTTTTAAAATAGTATTTATATTTCCCGAAAAAGCGATATAAATTAAGACCAGACTTAAGTTGAGAAAGTATAATAAAAAATTATATTGCAATTCATTCTACGGCTTTCTTTCCGTAATTTGATAACTTTTAAAAAGAGGCATATTGGGGAGAAAATTGTAGAGTCGGAAACTTTCTATTAATTTGTTATTTATTGAACTACTATTGATGGAATTATTTCAACATGTGCAATTGAAAATTATTTTGTATCTCTGTGAGACAAATTCTATAGGTTCTAGGTTCGCGATGAACGAGTTTTCTGTAGAAAACATTATTATGCAAAAGTTAATCGCGAATATTTCAATTCTAGTGTTGAAGACTTGATTACGCTTTAGAAATATTCTAGTTGTTTCCTAAGACTTTAAAAGCACTGTTATTCCAAATCATCCAATGCGAAAGTCCAATCGGAAGCAAATCGATACAATCATCAATTAGGCTAATGTATCCTTCGGCATGTGTCCAAACAAAGCGAACATAAAAAGAGCGTATTATCTCAAATTCATGTTTAGAAAGTCACTTTTTTGCATAAGAAAAGCTAGAACTCACTTTAGACGCAAAAAATACCGGTCTGACCATGATCACAAATTGATTAAATAAAATCTCGTTGCGACTGGACATCCTTCGCAAGGTTCGACAGCAACTAATAGTAGGAACTTATAATATTGGGCAACACGTTCATGCCGATTCTCCGCAGGTCCTAATGAAACTAATTCAATTAGGCGCCCTTTATGGACATGGTACCCCGCAACACTCTGCTGTTTACCTTTACCGTTTGTAATTATCTCAAAATGCAGGTACACCTCTCAGCGTAGCAATTTCATTATTTGCCACGCTAAGTGCTTTGGATCAAAAAGTGACAAACAGTTACATGTTGGAGTGCTTCTAAAGGGATAAACGTTTTGCAAATAAATGAAATTATCTGGGAATTAGAAAATTGTTTTACGATGACCTTCCGTGATTAATGTTTTATTCGGCAGGGGTTGTTTGGGTGATTTCTGATGAATAACGGGTATGATATGTACCTACGATTTTTTTAAATTTCATTTATTTATTCGTTAATTTTTGTAAGCCGTAAGGAATCTTATGTGCTTTGTATTCAAAACGTAAATACTTTTCCACTCTATCCACAAATGAATTATAAGTTAACGTAGCCCACTGTTTTTTTTTTTATTTATAATTTATACTTTACACACATTTTTTTTATGTTATAGTTTAAAAAGTTATAGAACAAGAAGACGTAGGAAACGAAGCTACTATTCTTTCTCCTGATGGACCAAGCACCAAATAGTGTACTGTTGCTTAATGACATAGTACTCTAAATCAGCCTGGATTAAGTGTACGATTTTGTTTTAGTTCAATTTTTTAATTCAAAACATAACTTGTAAATCGATTTTAAACTGAAATAACAGTTATAAGCAGACAGTTACGTCGGCAAATTTATTATAAATATGTATGAGACATTACTACAAACCACCACCACCACTGGCCTAATTTGCGCGAATCCGGGTGCATCTGAACCTTTACGCCAATTCCGAGTTATTAAGAAAATTTTGAGATGGATGAATGAATCGTCAGTAGTTCTTTTTAGTAATGCATTGATCGCGTAAAAATTGGTTTAGGTGTATTTATTTTTATTAATTTGAGTTAATTAATGGAATTTATCGCCGTGTTGGGAAAGGATGGGCAACAGAGTTGAATACATTTGCAAGAAATTGCAAATTCTAAAGAAGGGATAAAATGGTGTCAGGAGAAACTGCAATTTTAGAACAGAATAAAACAATTTTAATCTGGAACACATAAAATATCACAATTACAATGTCTATCTACTTAATATCCTAAAGACATTATCCAAGAAAGCAACGACCTCCGTGTCCCTGAGTAACGACCGTTTCTTTTCGTTCAGCAACATCGTAAGGATGTCTGGACTGTTGTCCTTCTCCTTGTGGCTGTCACTGCAGCCATCTCGACTGCACTCGTCGTCCGGCACAGAGGACACGCTCGAGCTAGCTTTACCCCTTGACCTTTTGCCGCCTCTGCCGCTCAAAGTTCCCGACCCAGACTTCTCCCTCTTGCCGTGACCCACACTGTTTACATGGCTCCCGTGCACCTCAGCGTCTGAGGTTTCTTGGAGACGCCGCTTCACATGCAAGTTTAGGCGCTCCTTTATGTTGTGGTTCGCCACCTTTTCTGGAGGTGATACAGACACAGGTGAATTATGTTCAGGCGGGTCAATTTTGCTCATAACTACTCCGAACACAGCATAAACACACCTGCCCCGGACACGATTACAAGTTGACAACCAATGGAAAGGTTATTGAATGACAAGTAGATTCGAAATGTCAAATGCATTTTCAACATTTGCATGCATTTACGTGACATGTTTAGAATTTCTCTAGATAGATTACTTAAGACATTTTAATTATTAGAAACAAATATGTATTGCATTAAAGAAAAGCTATTTAATAAGATTATCAATCAAATAACTTTCAGTTGATTTAGTTTTGTGAGACACTGTTTCCAGATTTCTTTTTACGAACTGTTTCGAAATGTTGTGTATTCGCCATCTTTACATTGTGGAGGCATCGCACGAGAGGGAAGTTCGCTGTTGAAGAGCTTCGTTTTCGCAGTGCATATCGACTTTAGAGAAGTGTTTAGGAAGAATAAAGTGCATTGAAGGTTTTTACCATCGTTTCAAGGAGAATTGTTCGTCAGTTGGCCTTATCGGAGGATTTTGCTAGGGAAAAGAATTGTCGGTGGTATTTGACAGTGTCAAAAAACATCGAAATGACAGCTACGGATCAAATGAGAGCTATGCTTGACCAACTTATGGGAACAGCAAGAAATGGTAATTTTTCAATATGAAATGCCACTGAATATGTTTGCAGAGGTAACTACAGAATTTCAGCTACATGTTAAAACAAATGACATTATTTGAACCCATTATTGCACCGTTAAAGGACGAGAAAGCCAATTGCACGTAGGAACTCCTCTAAGCCGTTTTTCTATATCCAACGACCCTTTCTCCTTGTAGGAATATAAGGCATATTCAAGTTATTTGGAAATTACTCCCTTAAAATAATTTTTGCCCGTACATTGGTGCGCGTGGTTTAGGAAGCTCACTCACTATTCAACGTATATTATTTTTATGAATTCCGCAAACTGTGATAAAGGTGATAGTGTAAAAAGCCAATGAGGTCACAGTAATCTTTACACATTCAAAGCCGAAAAACCGAAAGTATTACACCGAACCTTAACTACCTCTAAGACTCAGGTAAAACGGATACAAATTTATGGCTAAATTCATGTACTTTTGCTTCCTCTTCCATGTTTTTCGTATTAAGAATATCTGCTATGTTATATATATATGTACTTAAGATTCCCAGAGCTCTTCGCAATCACTCAGTCTAGATCAATTATTTTAATTTATTTAGTTAATTTGCTTTCTGACAGCTTTTGTTTTTATATAATGATGTGACCATTGTTATGATTCTTAAATCTACTATTTTATATAAACAAATATGTAAGTTAAAAGGGCATTATTCTTAGTTCTTATGTTCAGATATTGGATTTTCTAAGGTTTTGTACGAAACCAAATTTTAAATAAACTAAACTATTGTTTAATCCGCAATGTAATATTTCGAATAGTTGGATCCTTAGGTACTACTTTTCTCTCATATGGCAAAAGAAAAGAATCGTTCAATTTCTTTATATATTTCATTCTAATATTTTCGGAGAATAATTTTTAAGAAATTTTGAGTGGGAAAAAATATAAAAGTAAATTTTTCAACATATTTGTATGCAATTCTCTTGTAAAAAACACAAAAAGCGCTTTATCTCGGATCTGCTATTTTTAAAATCGTCGTAAATCAATAGTTCGACTTCGTTTTTATTTCATTTTAAACACGAACGGCTCCGCTCTCATGTATATATGATTTCAACTTGCTATCGGTATAGGTCGACGCCATGATTTCGTTTTATAGTTTGGTGATTTATATTTTAACAGGAATACAGATGAAAGGAAACTTTATTTACCTAAATAGTTATGTCTCTATATAGGAGATTCTATTATATGATCTCTATTTTCCTTATCTTAGCTTACTAAAATTAAATTCCTAGTTCGGTTTCTATTCATCTTACATTATAGAACTCTAACCAAAATCGGCCAATTTTGATCTCTGAATTAAATATATAATTTTCATAAAATATCCCGGAAAATATCTCAGAATTATGAGAAAATATGTAGAAATGTACTGTTAGACACAGGTATATAGATTATGTTAACAACGAGACGAACACAAATGAGTCTATGCGAGAAGTACCGACAGTTAACTTACGATATTTAACAATACCGTCTAAATAGAATGAAGTTAACTAAGCACTTTAAGCCGAACTGTTTATTGTCTTTTATCGCTTGTCATTAAGAACCAAAAAAAAAATGACGATTGTTTTTTTCGCCAAAAAATAAAGGACATAAATTGTTTGAAAATGATTGATTTGAAGCATAAACACATTTCCACTCTTATGCGTCGACCGATTATAAAAAAGGAACTTAAGGAAATATGCTACTCCCTGCAAAGTCTTATTTGTTTCGATAACTTGTACACGTCATATGATTTACACACTTTTGCAAATATAAAAACCAAGTGCTTTTATTTGGCAAATTATGTGTTAAGCCACAAATAGAAGAAACAAATGCCTAATTAAAGTTTTATAACCTAAATATCTAATTTACTTCTAGGAGAAACAACTCGATACACATTGAAGTTTTCTGATGCGAAGGTGTGCAAAAGCTTCCTTCTTGGCTGCTGCCCCCATGAAATCCTTGCTTCCACGGTAAGTGAAGAAAGATTTTTTTTACTGTTCACATTAGCTGGGTTTGTTTGGTATTTAGCACAAAATGAATTTAAGTCAAAAATAACAAAAAAGTCTAGTTATTAGTTAACTCGTATTTGCTAAGGAGGCCTATTGTGGAACAATAAAAATCATTTCTCGTTTTCAATGTACTTTTCAGAAATCAAAATAAAAAACCAAAAATTTATAAATTTACTGTGAGTATAAAATCACAACAAAACTTGCTCTTACATTCTACTAAAGAATCTTTGAAAAGCAAAGCCTTTCACGAAATAGAGAAACAGAGTCAGTCGAGTCCCGAAAAGAGTCAGTCACTCACTTGATCGTGTCAGAGTCAGGCAGGGCAGGGCTTAAGGTGTTGACCAAAACCTGTGAGTTTTTTCTAGGCGTTTTATATTTAAATATTGTTTGTACATTTTATTTATTTATTTTGCTTTGAATTTATTTGATTTTCTTGTATGCAACAAAAATATTTTATTAAGCTGATCTAACTAATAATTGTTAAAAATTGTTCACTTGAATAGTTTCAGTCCTTTGAGACTTTCAAATGTTCAGGTGTATTCAGGTATCTTCCTCCACCTCCGTATCTGTATTTCCGGCGTTTGTAAGATGCGATTTAGTTTCGAGAAGTAATTGTAAGTAACTTTGGAACTTACGAACGTACGTATTACCCAATTTTTCGATGTAACTTTTAAACAAAATTTTTAATAAAAACTGGAGGAGAGCTCACTTCAATTATATACAAAATTAGATTTGATTTACCTTTAAATGCACCATGATAATTGTAATTTACAAAATGCTCTGTTCATAATTGAAAGAAGAATTCATTTTTCCTTACGTGCAAGACATCGATATTTTGGTTTTATTTTGCAAGGCGCATTTAACGGTATTTCAATTCCTAGTTTTGTTGAGTCTTTATTATATCCTGGAAAATATATAAAAAGGAAGCAAATAATTTCGATTGTTTCATTCCATTTACATCTTCCAACTGTTGATGATGTCTTCAGATTGTTTACGACGTCGTCGTCTGGGTAAGTTCATAATATTTGTATTGTTTAATTAAAATGAATGTTTATTATATTATATAAAGCAATTTTATGTCAGGAAAAGGTGTATTCATGAGTTTTTAATTATTTGAATTTTATTTCTTTAAAATTAGTGCTATACTTGGCTTGTTTATTATCTTTTTTATTCAAAGTTTAATTGAATTGTTAAGTTTTGTCATATAAAACTTCAATTCTCCATAAGAAGTTAACATATTGAAAGATGTTATTATTGGAAGTAGTTGCAATTTCCTTTTACAAACGATGGGGATATTAGAAAAGCTAAATCGTTTAATACGCAGGGTGTTCAGATGTTTACGCCACCGCGCGAAAACTGCGCGGATTACACAAACATATTTTTTTGTAACATTGTTATTAAAGTACTACATAAAATTATTATTTCCTAATGTTACCCAGTTAATTAATGAGTAAAACTTACAATATGACTTTACATAACTATAATGAATTTTTAGCAAACATTTATAATGTTATTTATCAATATTAAATATATTAGTTTTGAGCAAAATAGAAATATTTTGTAGAAATAAAGTGGTTTGATTTATAAGGATGATCGGTGCTGCTCTCTTTAAATTGTGACCATAGTTTAACCCGTTGCGGTCACACCTTAAAATAAGAACGTGAGACCCCACGCGGGAAATCTTTTACTGTTTATCAATTACTTGCGATTTCACCTCATAAAAATTTATGGACATATAAAAAGGCCTTCTTTACAAGATCCAATTGTTTACTTATCTAAAATAAGCGTTTCACTTGAAAAAAAATATTTCTATTAAAAAAACTGGTGACTGGAACGGGTTATATGTAAAACTTGCAAAATGCGAACGAAACAGAAATTTCTACTTTAGTATTTTATTGTGACTATAGAAATAATTAATCTTAAACAAGTTTGGTGGCCCTATCGACTTTGACTTAAATGAATTTTTAATATAATACTGAATAGTTTTTTTATTTTATTTTTAAATATATGTAGTACTGGAAAAAGTTTATCTCCTTTTTTATTTGAAAATTCTGCTTGACCCTTATTACAAAAATTGTATATTTTATGTTTCATTCCAAAAAGCCTTTATTTTCACAAATATTTTATTAAGAGAAATAAGAAGTTGTTACAAAATTTAGTCAAAAACAATGTTCAAGAAATATTATTCATATATTAATTCAATTGTAAATTAATTGAGAACAAACAAATAGATTTTTTCAATAAAAATAGATTTAAATGATCCCTTAGAGAATTAGATATAACAATGTTAATTTCGATGTATGTTTTTTCTTAACTTATATATCCCTCTAGTACATGGTTTTATATCCTTATATTATTTTCTAATATAATTCGATCTGTTTTTAGCTACAAGACATTTTATTTTACATAACATTTTTATAGTAATTATGCGCATAATTGAATAAAAAAAAATCATGAATACAGCGATGATTTAAAATTTACAATAAAATTTAATTTTGAAATTTCAATTCATATTTATTAAACAATACAAAACAACATCGAGTGACCCAACTGACCCAACCGTCGTTACCTTTTCACCAATAATGTTTTGGTACGTATCAAAAAAGAAATTTTAAGTTAAAAGAAGGGATGCAAAACTAGAGATAAAAACATACAAAGCATCGAATTGCAAAACCAACGACTCTTCTCTCTCTTTTTTTCTTGAACCTTAGATAAATGTTTCCGCGTGGAAATTTGGAACGCATGAAACATTTCCACCGCAAAGTTTGGTACGTATTTTTGCACATTATATATACCTTTTTTATGTAAAGTGTTTTCTCATGTCGCACTAAAATAACAATTCTGAAGAAATGAAAAAACGATAAAACAAATTTTAACAAAAAATAAAATTTCTGGGAAGTACATTACAGCTACCAAATTTACCATAAAGCTATGTGAGTTTTTGCTGAAGAAATTTTGAAATGTATTCTTAAAGTAAAAAAGACTTTTGTCAGGCTACTATCCTCCTTTTAAAATAAAATAAATTTTTAAAAAATCAGGTGTGCAGATCGGTGAGTAAAATTTTAATTAGTTCTTACGTAATATTTATGTTATTTTTATTTTTAAAATGCTACATGAATATATTTCAATATATAACTTACGTATAAGACCTAAAAAAAATCATGGATATGGGTTATATAGAGTTTATTATAAGAAATTTATTGCTTAGTACTTTGTAAACTACTTTATTTTTGATTTGATTACCGAAAAAGGTAAACTAAGAATTTCTAGATGGAAACAAACCTTTGGTGACACGCCTTATATTCTTGTTTTTAGAGAACTTAGCTAATACATTCCCTCCATTTTAAATAGAATTTTCGAGTATTCTCACGTTAACACACACATTAATTGCAATTGTTCCAATTTGCGACGTCAACATCATCCCCTGTAGTATTATGATGACACCGCCAATTATCCCACTAAATAATGTAAGGCTTTATCACTCTCAATCAAGGTTAATCAGCAACAAGTTCTACGAACTTGCCACTGAGATGAGATGAGTAGTCTCTTATTACATTACGCGGACCCTAGAAAATAAACAGGTTGATATGATCAGCCTTGTTACTTTATGCATACATCACTAGATCAATTTAGTTCCGTAGATTGTTTTACTTTATTTTGTTGTGATGATTCTATTTTAAAAATTATTGCGCATGGTAGCTGCTATCAGATACAACTTTTAATGATCACGATTCTCGCTAAACATGTTTTTTTATTTTGTGGGGATTCCAACATTTTTAATTGCCTGATTGCGAAAATATACAGCTAAGTATAGCGTATTACTGTTTTTAATAGTTATCTAGGATAATATGAGTTATATTAATAGTTGTTATAACTCATTTTAAACATGATATACTCCTCATTCACGTTTCATTTACAAAAAGTCACGTGTCGGAAAAACCACGTTCCCTAAAATCATTCCTGTAGGAGTTGTATTAAATTTATTAAGTCCTATACAAGTGGAATTTAAATCAATTATTTATAAAAGTGAATTATGAATTCATATTTAAACTTTTTAAAGTTACAGCAGTTCGAATTGTCGGAATGACTTGAGATAATAAGTAAATATAAAAAAGTATAATACTGAGTCAATTTTTTCACATAATAATAATTTTATTGGCCAACATTAGTTAACGTTTTGCCTTAAGACGAATACTACATGGATTTTGTAATATTGCGTTCTTATATTACGAATTTAAAAATGTTTCCATCATGTCAAGTAAAAAGGGAAAGCCAGAAAGTGTGTTTAAAAAGTAGAAAAAGAAAAAACAAATTTCTCAGTATAGGCTCCGTTTTCCTTGAAAACTCAAGTGATGAGAGATGTTGATTATCGTATTGGGAGTCTACGGAACTCATTTGTCCTAAGGCAAAATCTTTATCTGAATGACATTTGCTCTGCACTTGTTGCCCAACAGTTAAAGCATATTTAAAGTGTCAAGGTTCGTCCTATCGCTTCCACATAGCAAATAGAAGTCATGGCTATTAAACTAGAATTAAAATGTTCGCTACGTCGACGACTGAAGCATGCCTATACAGATTTTTAGAAAATTGATTTCAATTTATAATCCCTAATTAAGATACATTTGATATTGTATTTTAAAAATAATACTTAAAAACTATTCGAGTTTAGTTTGTTTTCTAAAACTTCTCAAATTGTGTTCAGCTTGCGCTGCATTGGAGTTGTCATGGCGATTTCAAGTTAAATGGATCCTTTAAATTATCTGAAATTCTTAATTCTAGAATTGTCAAAATAAACAACTTGCAGAAGACTTTCCACGTTTATATTTATTTCACACAGTAGATTTAATTTACGATAGACAACATAGCTACAAAGTAGATGTATGTAAGTCGAAGGCATTTGTTCATGTTGAATGCCGTGCTGAGTAGTCGTACGCTTGAATTAACAAATAACCAGTCTGAGGAGCCGGAAAATCATTGTCTAGTATGCAAGGTTTACTTATTTCTCTCTTTATTTTTAAAAACAAATAACAAGGGTATTATCACATTTAAATTAAAACTGAGGGTTCTTCGGAGTAACTCATAGTCTTTACAGATCTCTAGACTTGCTTCTGCTTCAGTACGGCACAGATAACTAATTACGCGAAAAGCTCAATAGTAAAAAATACTTCATAGAAACGTGCGAAAATTTTACAAATTTGTTAAAGTGTAGTATCAGATATCAATAAGGCTACTACTACCAGAGCTTCTGGGATGGTTGTCCTCTCAACCAGTTCTATATATCGAAGAGCGACTTTGGTCTTACGATCTACTGTACAAAGCTTACAATAGTAGCTAGCGCTGTAAGAATTATACCAACGGTTGCAGAATTGAGGGTACTAGCTCTGCTCTTTAGATTTGTACTTGCAGCTACTTCGGCAGTTGAAGTTTTTTGTGTCGGTATAGGAACATCCCCTGGTAGACGCATCATGTCAGGCTGAGCAGGGACTGCTGCCTGCTGTTCTAGTTGTGGAGGCTGTGGTGGTTGTGGTGGCTGTGAGGCTATCGGATAGCAGGCAATTTGCTCAACTGTTGTAACATTGGCTGGGTTATTAGGATCTGTTACATTCAGCTGAATTGGGTAGCAGTAAACTTTGGGTTCTTCTACAGGAGCTGTTGTATTAGCTGGGAAAGGAGCTAAAGGTACCATATTTCCAGTAGCAGCAGCTGGGTCTGCTGCTGGTGGATTGACTGGCTGTGAGCCGGGTTGCTCCTGAGGACTACCTACAGCACCTGGTGAGAATGGTGCTAAAGGTACCATTGTATCTGAAGATCCCGGAGCCGCTGGTTGTACTGCTGGAGGAACTCCAGGAGCCGCTGGAGCTGGTTGAGGGACAGCTGCAGCAGGAGCTGGTTGAGGTGCAGAGGCAGCTGCAGCGGGAGCAGGCTGTCCAGATGATATGACTGACACACCAGGGGCTGGATTTGATACCTCGGCAGCTTGACCTGGAGTATTATTAATGATAATGACTCTATCACTTTGTCCAGAAGCCGCAGTTTCTGTATGAGTGACGTGATGAGTAGGAGTTAAGACATGTCCTAGAACGGCCCCACCAACAGCTCCAGCTAGAAGACCAGTGCCTAAAAATTAAGCCGAGAATGTAAAATTACTAGCCAACTTTTTATTTATATTAATCTTACCAAATCCTGGGCCGGAATTACTTGATGATGGTAGTGAACCAGCGGAATAGACCCCTGGCGAAATACCACCTCCAACGAAAACTGGCTGTTGTTGTGGATAAGCAGCAAAGCCTCCAGCTGGGTAGCCCCCCATAGGTACAGCGCCACCAGGAAATCCTCCCTGTGGATAAAGAACTGCACCGGGTGGAAGTTGTCCTGGTGAATAAAGCGTTGCTCCCTGTGGTACAGCACCATGAGTTCCTCCAACAGGATATGAACCCATAACTGAACTAGCTGAGTGCTGCTGAATTGGTGTGTGAATTCCTCCACCACCTGTGCTATTTCCAAAGTGTCTATATCCTGTATTATGGGCCGATGAAGCAGCACCCTGTTGAGAATAACTAGTTCCACTTGTTGGCTGTCTTGGATAGCTTGCTCCTGAAGAACCTGATGAAGGTTGATTATTCATGGGGTATGGAGGTGGAGCAGCTTGATTTGGTTTATATGCCGGTGGAGGCTCATTTATATTTGTCCTAGCTCCCCCAGGTGTGTTGTGAGGTGAGTAAGCTGGAGGTGGCCCGATATTAGCCTGCGAATATGATGGAGGCTTGTTAACAGCAACGGCTGGAGTATCTGGCTTTGAATTTGGCACATTCCAACCTATTGGTGGTGCATTGTTTTGGCTACCAACAGTCTTTGGTAGCTCAGGGGCACTTGGTCTTTGTAGCCCGCTTCCGCTGCTTCCAGTGTTTGGCCGATTTGGTTGGGAATTGTAGCCCGAATAACTAAGTTTGGCTAAATCTGCATGCGAATTTGTGTTCTGGAATGTGGGTTTTGTCACACTTCCTGAAGAAGACGTGTGTGATGTACGCCTTCCTCCGCTATTACTCGAACTTTTATTGGATCCTCTACTACGTCCTAGTGTTCGTTTTGCTTCAGTTAATTGGGACACTGCTAAAAGCAGAGCCAAAAAGGCCGCTATGTGCACTTTCGATTGCATTGTTACCTTTTAAAAAAGTTAATAATTATTTTAAAACTTTCCTAAATGAAGTTCAATTATTAAGTTTTATCTTTGAATTAGAAATAGTTGCCGCATTATTGAAAAACTGTACCATCGACTCTCTCAGATCAAGCAAGTGAAACGTAAAGTCGCATTATAAAATTCACATACATGTAAAACTTGCAAAGTGGATGAGAGACTGTTGCTAATTTCCGCTCATTTATCCAATAAAATGAAAGGCAACAAATTCTTCAAGTGCATTTAGGTTGGAGCTTTATGCTTCACAACTCATTCTTTTAAAGTTTACACTGAAGGCTGATGAGGTTCTGTTACTCTTTGTGAAAACCCGAATTCTTTTATATTCTAAAATGATTTCTAGATAAACTCTGTTTCAACTAGTTACATTTATATAACTGCTTTAAAATATCTTCCTTAGAAATAATTGGGAAGGAGCAACGTAAATTTGTTTGATTTTACAGGTTTTCTTGAGAAAGATTGTAAAAAACTTGTTGGCAAATCCGTCGTAGTTAAACCGGATTTGTGGCATACGACGTTGTGTACTAATAAATATTTATGAGCATTTTTCCTGTGACTATAAGGTTCAATTTAATGGGAAACGTTATCTTATTTAATTTTAACATACCAGTTTTTTATAAGTTGTTTTAATCTTTATTTTTTAAATGATTAATGCGATTTAACCTTTAAGATATCCGATTTTGTAAGGGAAATCTAGTAAATTCATAATTTAAATAAACAAAAATGAAATGGTTAAACATAAAAGTAATTCTCCGTTGAATTTTTGAAACGTGACACCATCTGCAAATAATTTATTTTCATATAAGTTAAAAATAATGACTTTGTTGAGATAGGAAACGTATTGAATTCCTTTAATTTAACACGATTTTATCTTCAGTTTGGGAAAACATATTATTGTTTAATTGATAATTTTTTTATTTTGAATCAAAATTTGAGATGCTATCTATCTAGAATCTAGTAATATTTGAAAGTGAAATATCCGCAAAATAAACAGTATTCGTTGCGAAGTATATTCGATATTATTGCACATTTGGTTATTTATATCTAATTAAAGGAAATCTCTTTAAAGGAAAAATACCCGCATTTAACATTTAGACAGCCTAATAAATCATTTAAGAGTTGTTACTTAAGGAGTTCTTTAGTAGCGGAATATCGTGCAAATGACATTTCTAACGACTTTTTGCATAGAACGGGAGCAAACACATTAAAGTCAAAGGCTTCTGGACAATTGGAATAGTGCCAGGCAAACAAATGGAACCAGCTCCAAGTTTATTTGGATGACTTCTTTTACCTAATACTTTTTCGTATCTGTTGTAGTCTAAATACTGGTTTCCAGTCTCAGTACTTAGAAAATTAATATTAGAATTTGCATAGATATTTTGCTTGTAAATTACGAAAAAGACCGACCAAGTGCACCGGGGGTTATGTGCAATATTTAAAAAAATAGATTTGTTTATTTTATTCTGGAACTATAAATGTCTGAAACTTCGTTTTATTTTTTCTGTAATATATATCAGATGAATTATCTCAAATTTTTTGGCTAGCAAACTTCGAAGATAAGCGGGGATGATATTTCTTCGCACACTTTTGGGCATAAGTCAACAACTAATGCGGCTTAAAATTGAAAAAAAAATACTTTGTTGAATACTTAAAGTTTCCTTTCAAATACCCCATATAAAAATGTTCGAATTCTCAATTTGTCCCTTATTTAATTTTAATAAAAATATTTCTAAAGTATTTTCACTGAGAATAGATGCGGGCAAACGACTTCTACAACTGTGCAAAATCTCATTTAGTTAATGAGAAAAACGGCCGTGACACAGTCAAACACGCACCGAAGTCTCATCATAAGGGTTCCTTTTTAGCCTTTAAAGTACGGAAATGGTCCATTGCGAAAATCTTGTACCCTAGAGATAGTGCTTTTAGACTAGAAACATTTCTCTAGCAAATTCTTTACTCCATATTAGTGTTGATTAGAACACTAGATTTGATTAGATTACTGCCTACTAGGACATGTGATAAGAATTATCACAACTAAGAATTCCTCGTCAATTTTAATTTCTCAATAGAATAAAGATAATAATATTATATTTATCATTTCTCAATCTCGCAAAATGTAATAGTGTGTTTTACAGAAAACGAATAAAAACTGATAATTTCTCGAATCCGAGAGAAATATGAATCGCTGTGAAAAAAATCGTGAGCTATGAAAATATAACACTCACAGCGTGTGCATTTTCAAGGTGATAGGTGTATTTTTTTACCATTGTATCCACTATTGCAACTTGAATGATTCACTGACAAATAAGGGAATTTTTATAACATTTAAAGCAGAAAAGTTTCTCTACCCCTGCTTCATTGCAATTCTTTCACACTTTGTAGTTCTTTTTTCAAGAGGTCATAAATACAAAAACAAAAAGCAAACAATCACGCGACCTTAATAGTTCGCAGTGGTGGCCGTTGGCTAATGTTTATCGATTTTGCTGTTGGATATAGAAATAATGTGATTATTTTGTTTTAAAGATATCCCTCCAATTCCAGCGATTGGTGTGGTGCTAAATTCCAAAAAGTAGTTTTTTACAGACAATTTACAGATTGACCTCCAAGTTGGGTTTTTTTCCAATCTCGACGTGGCGAGGTAAGACGAAAACGTTCTTTGATTTGTTAATTTCCATATCTTCTTCAAACAACCAGTTTCATAACCTCCGAGAAGCAAGACGACTTTGAGATATTCCGATCAAATAGTTTCCGCCAAATTTCTAAATGTCTTCTCAGCACATTTCTAGCATTTAAAAACAAATAAAACATCATCTTGGCACTTGCATCTCCTAATTTTCTTTTTTTAACCACCGGCGTCATACTGCACTATTTACTGATTCGTACTAATGAATTCCATATTGGCTTTGTAACATTTTCACTGTATATTTACCTAAGTTAATACTATCTCCTCAAATAACGCAATATTATTTCATCACACTTTCTCCTGGAAGGAGACTATAGACAGATTTCTTAATTCGCTCGAGTTTTCTCCGCAATATTTATTTCCTTCTGTGTATGAACACGCTATGACTAACGTTCTCAATAAGACTGGCAAAGTCGTGGCCAATACTAGACTTTTAGCTTCACCCAGGCGTATTTCAACCCAACACAACTTCGAGCTCTAGTAATCGGACTCGTTGCTTTAGCACGTAGCCTGAATGTGAAGCTGAGATGATTTGCTCAGTTGAGCAGATTGGGGCTTTCCTGCTTAAATGAAACTCGTTTTTACGCTAAGTGGAAGTGCTGATATGCTCTCTCAAATTTCACCTTTCCTGTCGTGATGGAGACTCCCTAGAATTTTCGAACTGGGCAATTTAACCGACTGCTATGATTCGGTTTTTTTTCCATTTTTGAACTTTTAGAAGCGTGCAATTCTTATCATTTTAAACAATAATATATAAGCATTCTTAATATTTTTCTTTTAATTTATTAAGTACCGAATCTTGCCTACGACTTCGTATGATTAACTTGTGAATTTGGATCGAAATATTTAAGTGGGATGGAAAAAATCTTAGATTTTAAGCTGGGCGTTATGTGGCAATTTAATAAAACTCGCAACTATACACATTAAATAGTTTTCGCCTGATATTCAAACAAACAGGCACAAAATCTAAAAAGACGTTATTTTGATTTTATAATTAAATCTGGAAGCATTAATTATAAAAGTAATTGCATTGACTAGATTTTAGCTCACAGTTTATAGTCAGTGTTCTTTAAAATCCAGTTCAAGGTTTAGAAATTCTATATTGAAAAACTTGTGTACTAGCGGTCTAACTGGAAATAACATACTAAATTTAATCTGAAGTAAATTATGAGCAGAAAATAAATTTAGAACTCGATCCAAATTGAAACAGATTGAGTCTAAATGAATTCCGTACATTGGTTTCTGGCAAATATGGGATATTTTGGAGAAGGTAGTTGCCAACACTACCACAAATCGATTTTACCCTGTACGCGCTACATCAAAATACAACTGCATCAAACCAATCCTAAGAAATCGAGAAGAAACGTATTCTGTTCGATTACACAAATAAAAGAAAAGAATACTGGATTCAGGTGGTTTTTATCTCTTTTATTCTTTCGATTTTTTTGGAATTTGCTACTAGCCACACTAGACCATAGCGGCGTCATAATAACGTGTTAAGTGATTAAAGGGCTTGTCTAGTGTTGGTGAGTAGAACTCCATAAATACCGGCTATGCCTTCCACCTGCCATGTACGTTTTTTTGCGAAGCCCATAGTCGCTCTGCATAGAATTGCACACCTTTTGTATGTGCCCCAGGTTGTTGCAGTTCTTTGCTAAGAATGCCAGGTATGTCTGTAAATGAATTACATGGAACGCAAAAATGCCCTACTTTGACGACACGCTGCCTGTCAGAATACCGACAGCAAATAGAATATGAGGACCAAGTCGATGTATTCCAGTAAAGTATTTCCACGGGCGCGAAAGAGAGCGAAATTCTTTCGGTTTAATTAAAAGTAATGATGTCATAGGAGTTCCTCGAATATTACGTGTCCGACATTGTGACATCATTGGAGCATAAACCTACGTAAAAGAAATTAGAAGGAAAGACAAAGTCGAGCAAAGATAGAGTGACCATTAGAGATTGGTTTTAATTGATATAGGACTACTGAATAGAGCGAAGTCGAAACTGAATTTTGAGCTTTAGAATCCGCGGTTTTCATATAAAATATAATACAAAATGTAAAGAACAAAAATTTAGAACTATGGTTATGCGAAAACTTTTTAAAAGGATTATGTCCACCCAGAGAAGCCGGGCAAAACATAATTTTTATGAATTTTTTCGGCATATAATAAATCTTATTAATGAAAAATTATTATTATGTACACAATAGTGTATAAATTAAAAAATATAATAATTTATATATATTCTATGTAATAGTAGCTACTGGTGCGAGTTAAATTGTTGCATGTAGGCAGTAAAAATTATCTATTCCTAACGTAAACAAAAACCAAAAAAAGTCAAAGTGCTCCAATTATTTAAAATCATTAAGGAAAAATATAGCTCTACAAAATTCTGTGATCAAGATTAGGTAATTATATAAGAAATTATGATACTAAATTTCATCAAAGCAAATTCAGTATGTTTAGAAATATCATAGACACCGGTTTCGAAGTAAATTTAAATGTTTCTTTTACGAAAGGTTTTCCTGAGTTCCACTAAATACTTCTTCACATGTGTCTGTGTTGAGATTTTAATAAGGTTTTTTTTTTTGTTTTTTTTTTCAAACAGGCGCACGTGTGATGTGATCTCTGAAGTTTTCTTCGACTGTTTTCGACTTACAGTATCCCAAATAGAGAATTTTCTTCATATCATTATTTTGTTGCCATCAGAAAATGTTATTCCTTGTCATAAACACTTGAGTGTTCATTTAAATTAGAAAGAAAGCGCAATATTCCTTATTCAAACAAGGCTCGATTACTCGAACTGTACATTATGAGAAACTTATGGTCTGGTCGTTAACAATTTTTTTCAGCTAACGAACTATGATGTCTGTGGGCATGTCTATAATTTTGTTAATTTACCACAGGGGTTTGATAATTCTAACATATTTCCCTGCTTTATTTGTGGATTCAACAAAATCTTATTTTATATGTCTTCAAATATGGGAATAAAATAATGCAAGAGGCAATGTTTTGTTTGAAATTAAAAGAGGAATAATCAGGTGCAAGAGCTTCATCATAAAAATAGTATTTCTGCTATACTAACATATTTATTTATAATTTTTATTAAAAGCAAGTTTAAAAATCTTATGGACTAGTACACGATTCGCATTCTTATTCCTAAATAAAGTCAGGTGAATAGGAAACAAGAACTACTATGGCACTTCGATAGTAAAAGTAAATCTGAAAGTACGATGTAAGTATGTAAAAATTTTCTGCCGTTCATTGTCTTCTATTAACCTGACTTATTTTTGAAGGAATTTATTATCACTTAATAAGAAGCCTTCGGTTTTAAACGCAAGCAATCACAATTGCTATGAAGGCAAACACGGTACCCCACGATAAGGGGCTAGTCTTTAAAGCTCCACTTTTTGAATGCTTGTGATGATGTGCATGGTGAAGTTCTTGAGTTCCAACATGTGTTGTTGGAGGCATTGCTGATGGAACAACAGGTTGCATTGCAGGTTGTGGATTTTGTTGAATAGCAGGTTGTATTCCAGATTGCATTCCAGGTTGTGGGTATTGCATTCCAGGTTGTGGATATTGTGGAATAACAGGTTGCATTGCAGGTTGTGTATTTTGGGGAATTTGATTTTGTTGAGAGACCTGTTGGCAAACCTCTCTTTGAATCACTTTCAGATTTGCTGGATTAGTAGGATCAGTTTCAGTAACGTTCATAATGTAACAGTTAGTTGGTGTTAGATTGTTTGGAGAAGTAGTATATCCAGGTTGCCCCGGATGCGGGACTATATTTCCAGCTTGAAGATTTGATGGTGGATTATATCCCGGTTGTCCCGTGTAGCTAGGCTGACCTGTTGAAGTGGGTTGTCCAGTGTATGAAGATTGTCCATTGTAGGTAGGTTGTACATTTGGGATAGGTTGTCCAGGGTAGACAGGCTGTCCATTCGAAATAGGTTGTCCAATATTCGTAGGCTGTCCAACGTAGTTTGGCTGAGGATTATTAGGAACACCTTGTTGCACCGGTGCAGCTTGGCCAGGGGTGTTATTGATTATTATAACTCTATCGCGGTCATTTGTTACCGGTTGGTGAGTAGGGTGATTGTTGGTCGGTGTCAAGAGATGTCCCACGACAGCTCCCGCTAAAGCTCCAGCGGCAAGGCCAGTACCTAAAAATTAGAGCTTCCTCATTAACTTTATTATTATTAATTGTTAATATTTTCATACCTAATCCTAGTTTACTGGATTTCTTGTCTTGTTGAACCACCATGGGTTGTTGTACTGGTACTGGGACATGCACAACTTGGGGCACTGTTTGTGGATTTTGATAATGTGGAAATACTTGTGGTTGAACTCCCTGATTCTGATAATGCGGCACTGTTTGTGGTTGAACTACTCTAGGTGTATATACAGGTTGTCCAACAAAGATTGGTGATTGTTGTGAAGGAGCATAGTGAGGTTGGATTGGCGATTGAGTAATATTTATACTGTTTGCGGGATGTCTATGGCCGGTGTTATGTGCAAGTGCGGGATTATAGGCAGGAGGCGATTGTTGCTGCTGGCTGACCCCTCCGTGAGGTTGCGAGTTTACTATTGGTCTATTAACTGCAACGATTGGAGTTTGTGGTCTATTCGGGGGTACATTCCATCCAATTGGCGGTGGTGGATTTGCATGATGAATTATAGGTGGAGTTTGTGAGCCTGCACTGCCGTGACTACCGGTATGGACAGTTTTATGACCGCCACTAAAACTGTGAGTACCTCTATGACCGTGACTTACGCCACTATGACTGCCATGGCTGCCACCACTTTTGCTGCCGCTTCCTTTACTACCACCTGCACGACCTAGACTTAGCCCTTGGGTATCTTCGCAAATTAGGAATAAAATCAGCAGCAGAAAGGCAATTGATCTTCCAGATGTTTTAAACATTTTGAAAACTTCTGGAAATATAAATGGTTAAAATGAGAATACAGGACAATTATACAATAAAAAAGTGTGTGCAGTGAATACTACACGTTGGTTTTTTTTATAGCGAAAGAGTGCAGAATTTGGTTTTTTCATCTTTTCCGAGTACTATAAGTTGAATTTCACATATGTTTAATAATAACAAAAAAAATCCACTGCGTAAATCTTCAAACAACATTCCTTTTTCTATTTGTACTTCCGATCTATCGCTTTTTTTAGATCAGATTTCAATTACCTCTTAGCTTAACTGAACTATACACCAATTTATATTATACAAGATTAGATGTTGATGCGGGTTTGGTTGACGTGGAATTACTTCATTCGTTTAAAATGTAAAAACTGTAGAATTTTATTTACGCAATATTCCATACGAGTCATATTAGTGTTCTTGTTTGAGCAATTGTTTTTGAATTGTACGTAGACGATGACTAACTAACTAATGCGATGTTGCTAGCTACAAAGCACCTGTTAAAATTCCTTTGGGAACGAAACTTTGTGTGGGAACTCCATGCATCACGAAGGTTATTCACATTTCGCTTTAATTGCTAGCAATACCTGCGCGACAATAAATGATGCCACTGTTTAAGTGCCATTGTCTTGATTAGGGTAAATGTTTAATTTATTTGCTGGCGATATTTTAACTTAGCTAGCAAGTTAAATTACGTAGCTTAGCAATTCATGGTTGCTTTCCAACAGCAATTATAATTGGAGTTGTCAAGAGCCGCATGAGGTAAAAGAAATAAAACAATCTATTTTTGTCCATCTGTTTGACCTCTAAAATTTTTACCACTCCGCTTTTCTGCCTTTCTGTGTTATTAAACCAACACTATTTTACTGTTGCCACTCTTCACTTTTTATTTCTGGCCGCCACTTTTATTAATTTTGTTTCTGTATTCCATTTCGACGAAATTCTAAAAAAACTACTCGTCATTTATTTCCTTTACTAAATTAATTTCAATCAATGTTGTTAATAATTTTTTTAAAATATGACTTCGTCCTTTGAACACATCAGCAACGAACACTGTTTGATTTTGATCAGTCGAATACAACTGAAGAAAATCGTTAACATTTACCTATAAGGTATGAATTTCTATTCTTCAACTTATATCATCACACACTTCCTCCGCAGTTTTTTAACTCTGTTCTATTAAATTTTGATCTTTCTCTTGTTACCTGAGCCAATACAGTTCTTAGCACGCTTCGCACGTGGTGTAACGTTCAGAATGAGACTAGCTAGATTCTAGCCAATTTAAATATTCAGCGGAACAGAAATGTGTTGCTCACTTTTTATGTTAAAGCGAACTTATAACGCCGAGATATGAATTAATCATTTCATCGTAGTATTTTATTTAAATCTTTATAACACAGATGACGCCGTTTCCAGCACGAGTAGCAAAAAATTTTTCAGTTTAGCTATGGAGGAGCAATCTGTACCAAAAGTTTCGAAGCTTTTTCCAATCTTTCAATTTTATCAGTACACTTTAGTATTTTTTATGAATTTCAGTGATGAGTAATTGGAATGTTTATCACATTTTAGGGATTTTTGTTTTGAAAATTATATAATTTTAGAAACGTAGTTATTATTTAATTCAGTTTAATTAATAATATGTATGCAAATTATTTTATATGGATTTCAAAGTTAATTATGATCCAGGCGGAACCAAAGGTTTGCTTTCCAGTTAAAATTAATTTTGGAAACAAACATAAGATGTTTAAGTTAAAAAAGCTTTATACTTTTCTTTAAAAGAAATTAAAATCAGTATCTCCCTTTTAGCCTATCTCTTAGGGCAACATTTTCAAAACTAGGACCTTGAATACACAATTTTCTTAAAATTCCAATAAATCTAGCATTTCGTGTTTTTTCATAGTAGATGCGTAGTTTTCCGTCTCTTATAGGGGATATATACGTACATGCCTCCATACTAAACTTTAAATTTGCTTAATTTTGTACATTTTAAAGTAACGTAAGAGGAAATGACCTTCCTTTTCATTAATAAAATATTTTTTTTATAAATTATTGAATGGTTGTATTTTATAAGAAACTTTAAATATGTCTAATTTTCATTCGCTTTTGTCTGGTTTACATTAGTTTATATAAGTTTACATTGAATTGCAAAGAAAATATTTGTTTTATGTGAAGAAAGGTTGTGTTTATCCAAACAATTGCTGCCACATTAATATAAATCGGGATGGCTGTTCTTTCCCTACATTTAAATGATCCCATTGAAACCCGGCATGCGAGGTACTCAAAATGTATGTGGAGTATAGTGGGGTAAATTAGTAATACTATAAAAAAACGTGTAATGATTATTTTAAATAAATACATTGCACAAAATTAAACCATGGAGTTCAATTAATTGCTGCGGCAGTCATGTTTCACAAATAATCATAAGGTAGTGTATTTAATCCTATGCAAGTAAAACAATTTGAAAGAAATTGTATGCGAGTACGAAACTGATATTACGATAGTTTTTGAGGTTTTCTCCTGTGAATTGCAGTCTGTACGATCTCTACGGTTATATCTTTCCGATTATAAACTAAAGAAACATTTCAAGATGATGTTTAAGTAAATAGTTAGAATGTATTTTCTCCTTTTCAAAATCTCTAATCTCATGCATAACAAAAAAATATATTTTTATTTATAGCAACGAAATGTGTTGGGTAAATATTAAGATTTTATTTTATTTTCCCCTTATTGATAATTGATTTTTGTTAGAATTGTAAATTCGTATTTTTAAATGACTTTTCCGTCTCTGTATTTCTTATGCAATCTATCAACAGCGCATGGATCTTGGGGAATGTCCAAAAGTTCATGATTTAGCTCTGAGAGCCGACTACGAGAACGCTGCCAAGTCAAAGGATTACTACTATGACATTGAGGTGAGTCACCTTTTCTTTTCCTCTTTTGGTTTTTTGCTATTGCGCACACGATTAGCACTAACTGCCACTTCCATCTTTGTTGCAAATATTTAGGAGTACTAAAGTGTTCTATGTATGAATAAGCCATCAATATTACAAATTAGATTTGATAAGCTATCATAATTAATTTTATTCGATAAATAAAAATGAAGTCATATATTTCTATGGGTTAAACAAGTTAAATATTGACTATAGTGGTTTTATAGACTGAGTCATACTTAAAAATATCATAATTCATAACTATTTCGTAATTTATGTTTAAACTTAAATCATATAAACTAATAAATAGTTCAAATGATTTATAATTCAGTATTCATTTAAATAACATTTTTAAAGCCTATTTATGCATTATTATATTTTATATTATTATATATTATTTTCTTACATAACCCTGCATTTTAGGCAATGGAACACCTTCAAGCGTTTATTGCTGATTGCGATCGTCGGACAGAAGCAGCCAAGAAGCGGTTAGCTGAGACTCAAGAAGAGTTAACAGCAGAAGTTGCCGAAAAAGCTAATGCCGTCCATGCTCTTGCTGAAGAAATTGGTAAGAAACTTGCTAAAGCAGAAGCTCTAGGTGAGGCTGGTCAAGTGGAGGAGAGTATGAAGCTCATGACCGAAATCGAAGAACTTCGAGCAAAGAAGATTAAAGCCGAACAAGAATATCGCTCATCGATGCCAGCATCGACTTACCAACAGCAGAAGCTTCGAGTTTGCGAAGTGTGTTCGGCGTACCTGGGTATTCATGATAACGACATCCGACTAGCGGACCACTTCGGTGGAAAGCTTCACTTGGGATTTATGGCTATCAGAGAGAAGCTAGCAGAACTAGAAAAGACGGCTGGCCCACGTAAAGCCGAGCTCCGCAAGTCCGGAAGTTATCGCGATCGCGAAGAGGAAAAGTATAAGTCGCGTTACTACGTCGGTGGACGAGAACTTGACCGCAGATCGCGGGTCCACCGGTCTCGCAGTAAAGAACGTAAGCATAAATCATCGTCTAGCCGGCGGTCCCGATCACGCAGTCGAAGTCGCAGCCGGAGCCGACACTCCTCGCGTAGAAGGTCCCACTCCCGAGACAGAGAACGCTATTAAGTTTTATTGTATAAATTACTTTCTCCTAGTTTTGTTAAAATTTAAGGAACGGTGTATAGCGCAAATTCACCTCCAACAACACCACCCGACTTCTCTCATCTGTGCGCCCAACAGCTTCGAGGACAGTTGCCTTGTCGATTATCTCCGCTGACTTCTGTCACCCTGTCCCTTTCCAATTATTCGCATGTAAGTGAAAATAAATGCAAAACATCTCCAACTTTCAAAACTCTTAAAACATTTTCCATTAAAGAAACTTTAAGTGTTGAATTTAATTGCGTTTTACTTCTTAGTCCCTTTCCTTCTTTTCAGTAGTTCGAGTTGGAAAAAAAGTCATCAGCTCAATTTGTGCGTATAAAATGTTTAAATAACTTTATCTATATCAGTCATTTTCTGTCTGTGGATATCCAAATTTGTATTTGTGTTCGCCAATTTTCCCGGAAATACTAAACTGATTTCCGTGAGAATTGTTGCACTAAAATTAATAATACTAGCTTTAGATATAATCATAAGCATTTTCAAGATGAGGTAAGTAGTTTTGGAACAACGATGAATACGCTTATTTAGTTTTCGGTGAAACTTTTCGTTTAAGTCTTTAACCAGTTAAATGTTTTAGACGAGTATACTCGTCATGAAAAAAGTGCAAAATTTTGTGTTATGACGAGTATATTCGTCATGAGTAATAAGTAGTGACAATTTGCAGTTTAAATTGCAATTTTAGCGAAAACTAAAATACACAAAAATAAGAAACACACACTAAAATAAACTTCAAGATGTTTGAAATATTTTGAGGCCAAGTCGAAATAAAACGAACAAATAAAAGCTTATAAATAATTATTATAAAAAAACCGCTTATAGTATGGATTATTTTTCGTAAATGTATCGTTGTCTTTTATTAGTCATCACAGAAGCAATTACGGATTCATGTATTGTTTTAGACTATGCAATAAGTGGCGCGTCTGGTAATAAAAAACGGGACGGGGATCCTTTCGTTTCCCTTTTTACATGTATTCAAGAGGCGGAGTTTTTTTATGGCTCGTGTAAGGGATTCGAGTTATAGGGATCATCCAAACATTTCCCAGATTATGTACCCTAAACTTCAAAAGCTTATCCTGCGGTGTGCACATTGTTTTAAAAATAATATTCGGAAAGATTCACGATATTGATGTTCAACTTGCGAAGTTCCATTGTGCATTGTACAATGCTTTGCTCAATACCATTCTCTAACAGCAAAAGTAAGAAATTGTTTTTCATATTTTTTTTGTTCATATGCAAAATATTTATGTTAATTTAAGTAAATAGATAATTGTGAGTAATGAAATAAAAAAATAAAAGTCATTGCATTACAACCTAATTTCATATTACACATGCTCTGGGTTTGACGAGTATACCCGTCATTACTAAATTTGTGCGACGCAATTTAGATACGCATTTTCCCAAGAGGTCGAAACAGTTAACTGGTTAAAATATAAGCTGTCCGTATACAAGGTGCATTGGAGAGTGCATCTCCCGTGAGTTGATTAGAGACATCATGACACGTAAACATCGTTACTACACTATAATTCTTATTGTACCTGAATGCTTGATCTATGCCCTATTGTCCACCTACCAATTACCAAATTTGTTGAAAGCAGAGAAGTAATTGCATAAGCTGGACAACTTTAAAATCTGATTTCGATTTTTTCTTATAAAGACAATTCCACAATTTTTATACTATTAAATTATTTATTTAATTTACTATTTGGTCAATTTGAGCACATTTAGATCTCGTTGAATGAATAAATAAATAATCGTAAATTATATAAAGAATATCTGAAAATGTGCTTAAAAACCTTTTAGCAGCACCGATAGTAAATTTGTTATTTATTTATTTATTTATTTACTTAACACAATCAGCATTTTTTTTTAGTACGTTATATACAAAAATATAATAATAATAATAATAATAATAACATAAAATTATCATATTCAACAAGTAAATTGGATGATTTCTATTATCATCAAATAACCAACGACTCGAAAGTCTAGAAAGAGCCATTTTAAAAAAAAACAAGTGTCAATTAGATATAACTAATAAAGGCTTTTGGTTTATATCTACAATAATTATGAAGAAAAGAGGTCTGTGAGTTTGTTTAAAATAGCCTCAGGAAACAATGTACCGGCATGAAGAACCCGTTCACTATTAGAAAGCTTATACCTTCCAAAGTAATTTAGGCTTCACGTCAGATTTTCTGAACAAAAAAGCACCAGTGATGATATCTAAATCAGTCTCATTATCATAATAGCAACTTCCTATGTTCCGCCGAAAAATAATAACAATAACCCACTGTAGTATAAAGCTGGTAATAACGGAAAGCAGAGATATTTTTTTAAACATACCCATTAGTTGGATGTTTGTGTTAATTATTTATAAATTAACCTCCGTCTTTGCACAGGAATAGTCCAGATTTTTTAAGGGTAAGTACTTAGTTGCATATCCGTCCAATAGTTTTTAGTCTAGTGATTTACACTCGTAACATGGCACCTCCCAAATTTCCAATAAGCCTGTGTTAAAAGCGATGCATCAAATTGCAGTCTATTCCTGCTCTCACTATATTAGCACAAGATTTGCTAAATCGGTATATAATCTACTGACATTCCTTTTTTTCCCTACCCTGGATGTTGCATCAAGATGAGGTCTACTCCAGATTACTCCTTGTTAACTTAGCTATCTATGAAGATAACACAAAGTTGACCCACAAGTTTTTACGTTTCCTCACAAGAAATAGACATAGGGGAAAAAGGGCAGAAAAAGTTAACTACATTAGAATTATTTTTAAAGATGTTATTATAGAATAACACTTCCCCTGTATATTATAGTGTAGATTACTTACGGTTTATTTATGGTTCATGGATCATTGTTTCAAGGATTTCTGTAACACCACTTTCGTATTCGATATATATGTTATCAACTTCTAAATGTTGGTTTAAAAAATGTAGCATTACATCTAAGGTGGCTATCTAAACGCAGTCAAAGTTTTGTCATAGGTAGTGGGACTTTTGTTTGTGTACCAAAAGAAGGAACTGACTTGTTATTTAAGAAATGGAACAGGAATATGTTCGAAGCTTAGAATACTGCACTGGAAGCTCCTATAAGGGCTATTTAAACGACAAGAACAAAATGAACGGATATGGTGTCTACACATTTCCCAACGGAAGCGTCTACGAGGGTCAGTTCAAAGATGGTGAATTTCACGGAGAGGGCGTCATTACTCTAATGACAAATTTCAAATTGTCCGGAAATTTCGTTCATGGTATCTGTGAAGATTTCAAAATGGAATTTGGAGATGGGCTTGAGTATAAAACCCACGATTGGGAGTATTGCACTTATCCGGACAGGCGATTTAAAATAAATCACGAAAACAGCTTACCTCCTGTAGGCAAAGTCCATCTGACTAACCGCACTCCCACGCGAGAAATACCTGCGGGTTGTTACGATGCTGAAGAAGGGTTTTACAATCCTAACAATGGATATTTAATGTCGCATAAAAATCCAAAAGTAAAACTCCGCATAGTGCAGCCCGA